>ML412226.1:23595-41508 GCA_005239525.1 Nicotiana knightiana | reverse complement strand
AATCCTATATTACTTGTCGACCACGTACACTTGCGTGTGCATTGGGAAATCAATCAACAGTAGGCTTACCTAGTCCTTAAGACTAGGTGCCATCATGACACCCAACGGAGGGGAAATTTGGGTCGTGACAATTCCACTAGTAGGAAATCAAAGATATGCACAAGCATAGGAGCTAGGAGTTATAGGAGGACATTAGGTGTGAAACTAGGTGCCAAAACCTTAGGGTGGAGGCTGCTCATAATGCCATGAAAGTAGGCTTACCTAGTCCTTAAGACTAGGTGCCATCACGACACCCAACGGAGGGGAAATTTGGGTCATGACAATTCCACTGGTAGAAAATCAAAGATATGCACAAACATAGGAGCTAGGAGTTATAGGAGGATATTAGGTGTGAAACTAGGTGCCAAAACCTTAGGGTGGAGGTTGCTCATAACAACACTACACATCTATATCCTCGTGCAAGAACTAAAGCATATGAGCTACAATAGGATACAAAAGGACACTGGTATGCTGAAAATATACAGGCACAAAATCAAGACAATTGTGTGTGCTTGGGAACACATAGAGAGAGTTATGATGACAGCTTAGAACTCATATTCAATATATTCCACATTGCTCAAAATTCACAAGGGATGGCACACAAAGAAAGAGCCAAAAGCAAGATGGAGATCACACGTAATTTCCAGTAAAAAAGGCATGAACAACTGCCTAAGGGGAACTACAGGTGTTTTGGTTAGACCAATTCAAGGAACAAAAACAAAAATAAGCATTAAGCAACATAAGGAGCAACTGCAACAAAGGAATAGATTGAATCAAGATCACAGCAGACACGACTGAAGAGTATGGCACTCTGATCCTTACGTCATAATTCTCATAGGCTACTCATGCAAGATAAGAGATGTGGCTACATTGGTAATAGGATATTTGTGCGAAATCTGGGCAGTGGCTAGTTTGAGGGGCTATAGGTGCAAAACGCTAAATTTTCAGCTTTATTTAAGAGGCATCATTATTCTTGGGCTAGTATACATTGTTACAAATTATATTAGATTCAATGTGCTATCAGTGTTGTATATTTTATTCAACATTGATATTAGGTATTATGTAATTTTCATAGTTTATCTCATTCAACTATTAGACTCTCATGACCGTTTGTTTTTTTCTATTTTATATATAATAAAAAACTAGACCTAGGCCCTGCCTAGTGGATTGCTTAAAAAAAATAAGTTTGTTCCTGAGCTCGAGGGTTAACCCCGTGCCCAGGTATACTTTTCGTTCGGGCAGGTGACCGATCAACGTGACTTGTTCCACTCTTCGACTGTTGATTTGGTGGCATCAGAATTGTCGGGGGTTGTGAAGGATCGAGGGTTCCAGTAGTCATCATCCTCGTCCTCGTCCGCTCCCTTCTTTTCCGAATGAGTCGGGACTAGTGTCTGTAGTTGCTATTGGGCTTCCTGCTTTCCTTTTGACTTTGATCTCTTTGCTGATGAGAGCGCAGATATTGGTATCACTTCATCGACCGCAAACATCTCTTTGGCGGTATGTTGTTCCCCATACACCATTTTTACTCCTTTCGGTGTTGGGAACTTCGGAACTTGGTGAAGGGTTGAAGGTACCACCCTCATGTTATGAATCCAGGGCCTTCCGAGCAAGGCTTTGTACCTCATCCTCGATCACATGGAACTTTGTCTGTTGGACGGTCCCGGCTACGTTTACTCGAAAGATAATTTCTCCTTTCGTAGTTTCACCTGCCATGTTGAAGCCGTTAAGAACCCAAGTTGCACTCACAATTTGATCCCGTAAGTCGAGCTGCTCCACGGACCTCGATTGAATAATGTTGGCCAAGCTTCCTTGATCAATCAAAACATGTTTAACCTGAATTTTATTCATAAGAATAGATATTACCAGTGCATCATTGTGGGGGTTGTGAGATCCCTCTGTTTCCTCGTCATTGAAAGACAAGGTCCCTTCCGGCACATAGTCCCGAGTTCGCTTTTCCCTGGTGATCGACACCTTGGTGCGCTTGAATACGGCCCCCCATGGAATATCGACCCCACCGACGATCACGTGAATCACATGTTGTGGTTATTCCTGCTCGTTCTTCCTGTTTGCATCCCTATCTCTGAAATGGTTCTTAGCTCGGTCGCTCAAAGATTCTCGAAGGTGGCCCTCGTTGAACAAACAGGCTACCTCCTCCCTTAGTTGTCTGCAGTCCTCCGTTCTGTGACCATGGGTACCATCGTATTTGCATATTTGATTTGGGTTCCTCTGGGCCGGATCGCTCTATAGGGGTCAAGGCCATCTAGTATCTTTGATCCGCCCAATAGCCGATACAATAGCTGATGCATCGACGCTGAAGTTGTATACCGATAGTCGTGGTGCTTCTGTGGGCTCGACGTGTTTATCAAAACCACTCTTACTCATGGTCCCTCGGGAGCTCTATCCTCGATCATTTCTTCGATCACTTCGAAGGGGTTTGCGTATAGGGCCGCTCTTCCTATGATCTCCACCATATGGTTGATACCGATCTCTGTTAGATCGGGGTTTTTTATTGATGTCCCTTTGAATTCTACCGACGGGCCTGTTTGGATAAACGGAACCGGAAGGAGCTCCCAACTAATCATCATCGACCCTGATTTTTGACTGGTACCGATTGTGCACATCGGCCCAGGTCATAGTTGGATAATCAATTAAAATTTAGTTGTCGTGAGGCCACTGAACTTCGTACGTTCAAAGCTTGAGTAAAAGCTGGGACAGCCCAATCATCTGCGACCGAGGGTAGGTCTATACGTTCCATCTGGAACCGAGATACAAATTCCCTTAACATTTCGTTGTCCTTCTGCTTCACTTTGAAGAGGTTCGACTTCCTAATCTCGACCTTTATTGCTCTGGCATGTGCTTTGAAGAAGGAACCTGCGAGCATGGCTAAGGAATCAATGGAATTGGGCGGCAAATTGTGGTACCATATCATCGCTCCCTTCGATAAAGTTTCTCCAAACTTCTTCAGCAGAACAGACTTAATCTCGTCATCCTCTAAATCATTCTCCTTTATTACGCATGTATAAGAAGTGACATGCTCATTAGGGTCGGTGGTCCCATTATACTTGGGAATTTCTGGCATGTGGAATTTCTTTGGGATGGGCTTAGGAGCCGCACTTGGGGGGGAAAGGCTTCTGCACGAACTTCTTCGAATCTAAACCTTTCGGAATCGGTGATGCCCCCAGAATTTGATCAACTCGGGAGTTATACGTTTCTACCTTTTTGTCATTTTCTTCAATCTTCTTCTCCCCCGATACAATCTGTCTTGTGAGTTCTTCGAGCATTTTCATAATGGCAGGGTCAGTTCCTGATTCATTCTCGTTTGACCTCTCCAACACTAGTCTAGCCTTGTGAATAACTTCTAGTGAGGGCTCGGATTCAACTCTACTCGGTGCGCAGTTCTGATTTTGTAATTGTGTTATAGCAGCTTGCTGAGCTTGTAACATTTCAAATATTAGTTGAAGGTTAACTTTGTAGTCTTCGCCGCCTTGTGTACCTCGACTGCCTGGTCGAAGGTCCCTGCAGATGCTATTCTCGGGATCGACGCCCAGATTTGCATTTATGGCGACATGAGAACTGACGTCGACGGGATTTGCAACCAGTACACCCTCGAGACCAGCTTGAGGTACTTCGATCCCTGGGGAGGCTATATTGTCATTTTCCCCATGAAAATCGAGGCCGTTGTCGGCGTGTGTGGGTACTGTTTGTGAGTTTGACATACTGATCCTGAAATCAAAAACACTTACGAGAAAAAGCGTAAAGCAGTGTGTGTTACAAGAATTAATACCAGGCAATCACTGTTATCCTTAGCATCACGGTGGGCGCCAAACTGTTTACCCTTAAAATCGGATAACAATTAAACTTGTAAGTTGTTTTAAGGATACGTAATTTCACCTAGTATCAATTGATAAATACGATGATTAATAATAGAAATTCACAGTAAAGTAAAGCAAACCAGTATTGAAATGCAATTTTGTCCCCGAGCTAGATAGCCCCCGAACCGACTGAAAATAGAGTTATAAAATACGAAATAAACTGATGAACAAGAGAGTATAAGAGAGAAAAAGAGTATTGTATTCCTTTGATATGCGAGAATAAGATGGTTACAAATGATTAGAGCCCCCTTTATATTGTAGAGAAATTTCACTTATGGTACAATCCTAATTACAGAAGAAAATCTCATGATTAGCTAAATAATCATTCTTGATTTGATCCACGAGATTTCCGCCATTATCCTCGACCAGTCATGGAGGCTTTTCGTTATTATGCTATCTTCGGTCTTGCTCGATGTCTATCCCGTTTGGTCTCGATCATCACTGGTCTCGATCTCGATAGGTACTTCGAATCTCGAACCCGGTACCCTATCCTCATGTCTCGATCTGATATAATACGGGGCTGATCATCGATCCGTCCCCTTGATCGGTTAATCAATAAAACCGAATGGGCCCGATTTTAACAGTATACAAATTTATTGGTTAAAATTGCCTAGAGAAATGTTATCTGAAGTTTTTGAAAATATAATGACATGATAATATAACTAAATGTTTGAGTGCCTAAGAGAATATGTTCTAGTGCTCTAAAATAATAGGAATTTACGAAAATTTTCATTTGTTCTCTGTTATTTAACCAAATAAAAATATTATTTTGATTGTAGGAGTCAATTTTCAGTCACAAAACTTTAACAAATAGTTTAAATAATGATTAGTATTAATTGGTTTTTTTTAAAATGAGAGGTATAGATTATTTTTTTTCCTGGATGTTATGAGTTCATTGTTACTTCCCTTTTAAGAACTAGATACGATTTGTCCCATAGGAATGACTTCAATTGCTACTTCCATTTTTTTCATTTCTCGTCCTATTATAAATTTTTAAAAACAGGAAATTTTTTATTATATTTAATTTACAAGTCTAACTCGTATCTCCATTTAACTAAAAGGCCAACTCGATCCATAAAGTATTTTATATTTATTTAAAATTCGAATAAGAATCACACTTCTAAGGATATAACGTAAACAACTACTCTGATATAAGTATCAATGATTTCCATACATGAAGACGGTTTTACCATTGTTCTAGCTCTCCCTTCAAACGACATATCTCTCCATTTAACTAATCATCTTTATTTCCACCTAACCAACAATTCCCATAATCATTTATAGAGCAAAATCCAATCAGCTTTATCCCCCAAAATACTAATCTTTTACATTGTCCAATCGTGTAGCGCGTAAAATAAACGTGATGTTCTCGAGCGTAGAACTAACACTGTTTAGAAAATAAATACAGTCGGGCCACAGCCACAGACTCTGAGAAACCTCTCCTCCCTCCTTTTTCTTGCTTTAAATATATAACCTTTCTTCTTCACCGTCAAAAACCCCATTCATTTTCCCCCCAATCCTCCATATCCATTCACGTCAATACAGAGAGAGAAACTGAAAGAACAATCAAAGAATAACTTCAAAAAGTTATAGAGAGAGAAAGTGAAGTTCTTGTAAAAATGGCAGGGAGAATAGATCTGGACGGTAATCCAATAAAGCCAATTACAATATGTATGATTGGTGCCGGTGGATTTATTGGGTCCCACTTATGCGAGAAACTCATGTCGGAGACTCCTCACAAGGTACTCGCCGTCGACGTTTACAGTGACAAAATTAAGCATTTGCTTGAACCGGCAACTCTCCCTTGGGCCGATCGTATTCAGTTCCACCGTATCAATATTAAGAATGATTCTCGCCTTGAAGGCCTCATCAAGATGGCAGATCTGGTAATTTCTCGCATTATCTTATATAGTATATTTATTATCTGCAATTTTGCCTTAGTTTCAACACTAGGATCAGGTTTTCAGCGTTATTGCGAAATTGCCACTGGTAGAAAGTTCATTATGAAAATAAATGGATCTTTTTTTGGTGAATCTTGCATTATTTTGAGGAATCTTATCATTTTTCAGCTTGTTATTTGTATGAGTTGATCTCATTCTCTTTTTGTTTATTGCGCCATTATGACGAGCTTTAAATTCTTATTATAGGTTTTAGGATATTCCAATTTTACTACGCAATTTTTGGGCTCTATATTGTGAATTTGAGACTAGTATTGGATCCGGAGGTGTATGTAGTGCTTTAGTTATGGTTCACTAAATAAGTACAAATAATAGATTTCGAACCTAGTAAATCAAATAGTTTGTGGTAGAATTTTGAATTCGAACCTGTAACGTTCAAATCCCGCATCCACTTCTGGTTGGATCTGAGTTTGATCATTTATAGAGAGTGTCCAGACATTTCTAATGCAGAACACTCTTCTTCTTGTACCTAATGCATTTTTAATTATTATTTGGAATTATTCCATTTAACAGCTTTGTCTAATTTTTTGTGGGTATTGGTTAATATATGCAACTGCACGTTTTCAGATGCTTTTTTCCCTGGGATTTTAATGTTGATCTGTGCGAGTGTTTAACTATACTGACATTTTTTGCTTTTCTTGTGATGTAGACGATAAATCTTGCTGCGATCTGTACTCCAGCAGATTACAACACTCGTCCACTTGATACGATTTACAGCAATTTCATTGATGCTTTGCCAGTGGTATGAATATTGGACTATTAGTTACTTTATTGGGAGATGAAATTTGTAGTTTCGATTTTGATAATTGTCAATAGTTGGAAACATTTCACTTTTTTCCGGTTGAGGTTGATAGATGTGAATTGATTATTGCAGGTTAAGTACTGCTCAGAAAATGGAAAGCGTCTCATTCACTTTTCAACTTGTGAGGTATATGGGAAAACCATAGGTGCCTTTTTACCCAAAGACAGCCCACTGAGGCAGGTGAGAGTTTGCTTTCACTCTGTTATATTTTCAGTTTATTAATGCATAACTGATGCTAAACGTTGATCTGTTATTTTCTTTGCGCTTCATGAGTCATATCATGGAAGTTCTTGTTATATCCTTTAAATTTCAATATTTGCCTATGCTGAATATGGTCTTAATTTTGCAATTAATGCTGTCATATATAAATAATCTCAATGTACTTTGTTATTTTTCTTTTCTGGTAACATGTTTAAATGTAGATGGCAACCTGTAGATATCCTAAAAATGTTCTAAACATGGCCTTGTTGCCCTCTCTTCTCCTTTGGCAATTTGAGTTGAAGTCTAGTATAACCAGGATGAAGCCAGCCAAATTGAAGTAGTCTTCATGCTGTTGTTTGAAGTTACATGGGTTATATCTTGTACTTAGAGTGGTAATTTAGGAAACTGGATTAGAAATCAATGAAATTTTGTTTAATCCACAATGTGTTTAGCTGTGGAATCATGGAGAATTGTCATTTACCATTTTCTTTTCCGTTATTTGTTGTGGAAATGTTCTAACTCTTTGGTGTTTTCTAGGATCCTTCTTACTATGTGCTTAAGGAAGATGCCTCCCCTTGCATCTTTGGATCAATTGAGAAGCAGAGGTGGTCCTACGCATGTGCAAAGCAATTGATTGAGAGGCTGGTCTATGGTGTGTGACATTATACATTGATGTGGCTGTTTCATACTTGAATCTCTTATCATATATCTCACGTGTATATTTACAGCTGAGGGTGCTGAGAATGGCTTAGAGTTCACCATTGTGAGGCCCTTTAACTGGATTGGTCCTAGGATGGATTTCATTCCTGGCATTGATGGTCCTAGTGAAGGTGTTCCAAGAGTATTGGCTTGCTTTAGTAATGTGTGTATACTGTCCTTTTGGTTGGCGTTAAACCTGTCTCTGATGTTCACTTGTGACCGTTATGATTTCATCATCTCATGTTTCCTATTCGCAGAACCTTTTAAGACGTGAACCTTTGAAACTTGTGGATGGGGGAGAATCACAAAGGACGTTCATTTATATAAAAGATGCTATTGAAGCTGTTCTTCTAATGATCGTGAGTTTGACCTCCTTATACCTTTCTTTTGTTTACTGAAATACATTACAATCCATCTTGATTCAAGTATATATCCTCAGGAAAATCCTGCAAGGGCCAATGGTCATATCTTTAACGTTGGTAATCCGAACAATGAAGTTACTGTCAGGCAGCTGGCTGAAATGATGACTCGGGTGAATTAACTGTTCATTTTGTCTTTTCGCTACCCTCTTGTGGTGGCAACTACTTTGGTCCTAAATCTGATTCAGCATATTGTCGAAATCATGCTGATTTTTCTGAGCTCTTTTCTTTGAATAATACCAGGTCTACTCAAAGGTGAGTGGGGAGTCTTCAATTGAAACACCCACCATTGATGTAAGTTCTAAAGAATTTTATGGCGAGGGGTATGACGACAGTGACAAGAGAATTCCAGACATGACCATAATCAACAGGCAGCTTGGTATTGACCTGTTTCTTCACCCACTGACAATTTAATACTTGTAAAAGTCAAGAATAATCTAACTGTTAAATGTGTGATGACCAGGTTGGAACCCGAAGACATCCCTATGGGACTTGCTTGAATCCACACTCACATACCAACACAGGACATACGCTGAGGCTGTCAAGCAGGCCATGTCTAAAACAATTGCCAATTGATGGTTTGCTACTTGTTGGCAGGTCTTTCGTTTTCTTCATACGATTCTCCTCAGTAAAAATTTACGTAGTTTGTCTCCCATACACATAATTTTTTCGTTATTCACGTGTTGCAACATCTAAAGTACCTCTCTTCTGTAAGCAATCATGTATTCTATTTTGTGACATGAGATTCATTACAAAATTGTGTCATAGGTTGGTGTATGCCGCTAGAGCCTTGTCTACGACAGTTATTGGGTATTAGACGAAGGAAAAGCTGTCCTGTTCTTTTAATAATTGTTGTCAATTCATATTATTTATTCCTGTGTATGGAAGTATCTTGTATCATTTTGATTGACCTGCTGTTGGGGCTATAAAATTTTCCAATTTATTGCTATTTGTTCATTTGATGTCCCTTCCCAGGAAATTAGATCGAATAGGTGCTATAGATGTTGTCATTTGTGTTTGGTTTCAAGTAGTTAATGAAGCGAGAAGCTTAGAGTTTGTGGGCTTTCTCCTGTTGGACGTGACATTACTATGTTTCTGAAATAGTAGAAATGGCGTGGGGTAGTCACAATTTAAGGTGGTATTTATTTTTTATCCAGCATTTTTAATGCTAAACAAAAGTAGCCACTAGTCTATTAAAATTAATATGAATAGCGGTGTTATCCTTTTCTTCTCCAATGAAAATACGCCATTTTCAAATTCATTCCTTACAGCACTACTCCTTTTGCAATGGGGTTCTGACGTTTGTATGAGTGTTTTCATTATTTTCATATGTGAAATCCACTTTTGAACAGAAGAAACGAATTGCTTAATCATATAAATTGTATAAGCCTCTCAAATTCTTTTGTGTCTGCTCTTAGGAGTTGAATTGCATAGTAAATCATTCACTCAGTATAATCACGTGGGAGGACGTAACTTTTAGTTTTCTAAAAGAAGTGACTTTTAGATTTTCTTAAACAACAGATAATTAGGAAAAATAAGGTAAAAAGACAAAAAAGTGAGGACAAAGATAATTGTGTTAAGGAAATGTAGTCCTGAAGTCTTGAAATTAAGTTCAAAAGTTAAGGACCTGTAGTCCTGAAAATCCTGAAGTTTAGTTCAAAAGTTAAAGGCCCATTGTCCTTAACTTTTTAACTTGAACTTTTAAGTTAAGTACCGAAAACTATAAGTTAAGGACATATTATCCTTAACTTTTTAACTTGAAACTTTAAGTTAAGAACTGAAAACTATAAGTTAAGGACATATTATCCTTAACTTTTTAACTTGAAACTTTAAGTTAAGGACTGTTTGTCCTTAACTTTTTAACTTGAAACATGAAGTTAAGGACTGCTTGTCCTTAACTTATGAACTTGAAACTTGAAGTTAAGGATTGCTTGTACTTTAATTTTTGAACTTGAAACTTGAAGTTAAGGACCTTCAAACATGCGCAAGGGTATTTTCAAACTTGCGCAAGGACTTGTAACTGGGGAAGTTTTGTCTTTGTAACTGGGGAACTCAGCCCCGTATGCTGAAGTTTTGTCTTTATAACTGGCGAACTTCAGCTTAACTGGTGAACTTCAGCTCAGCGAGGGGTTAAATGGGGGCGACCAAATAGAGTACCCCGCACAATTTTTACGTTCAACCTCCTCCTTGAGAAGTTATAGCATGAGGGTATTTTCGTCCAGTCCAGTAAAAATTCATTAAACTAATGACTAAAGAATAAATACATTTAAAACACTAGCTTTAACATTGCTCTTACATTTAACTATGAACATGCTCCTAGAAACATCCCATTTGTAACAGTGCTGAGTCAACCCCTGAGGATGCAGAATTTTACAGTTAAACTTGGGCAAATGCAGAGTCTCCAAATGAATTCATTCGAGGGCGAGTCTTGCTGCAAATGTGTAATGACTTTCGAGGACAGGGTCGTCGGTTCGAGTAAATATAGCTGCTTTAAAGGTATAAGAGCTCAGAAGAAGGAAGCTACAACCGAACCAAATGGGAATCCTAGGTATAGGCAAGAAGGAAGTTGACGTAGTTGAATAGTTGAGGTGCGTCCAAATTGATCCGGACGCCACCATTGGAAGAAAATAAAAAGGAAGTTAGGGCTCTTACTCTGCGGTTAGAAACTTGGATATCCTAGCTATAATGACATACAATACTTTTGAAAGCAATGCTTAAATAGTAGAAAGCTCCTAGAGGTTCAAGCAATAAACGACTTGAGATCCTTTTTTGCTAAATGGATAATAGAGATTATGATATCAAGTATCGTTGGTGTACTTGGAATGTTACGTAGGGGATTAGTGATAGGGTATGGAAAATAATATCGCAAATGCGTTACCATTAACCAACATATCTCAATCCTTTAAAAAAGAATTGCTCATTTGGTATTAATTGTTAAAAAATATTAATAGGTTCTTTAATGAAAGCATATGATTTCATTTCAACACTTATTATGAGCCTATTTTGTTTGATGAATGTTCTTTTATTTTCGGTTGAGAGATTAATTGTTAATTTCGCCAAAATCGATCATTTATAATTTATGATAAAGCTCAATTTTGATCCTGGCTTTATTTAAGATAAAAGATAATCAAGATAACTGCAGATCAGCGGTGTCTACCTCTCATTGCATTTAGCTCAATTAAGACTAAAGCAAATTCGGTTAATTTCTATGTTGATTGTAGGTTTGAATTCAATTCACTATTCTGTCTTTGCTTGGATGAAGTACGCCACATAAATTTAAATTTAATAAGTGTTACCCCTCGCTTGTCTCATTCGTAACACTTTTAACTTTTGACCTTGAAATTCTGCGCACCATGCCAAAAAAGTCACATTTCTGTAATTTTTTGGACTTGTTTCATGGATTGATACATATAGCCAATAACGCCGAAGTCTTACATTTCTATCATTTCAACCTGGCTTTGCTTTTGCCTCGTGGTCTGTTGGTTGAACGTTATTAAATGATGGGGACATTAATAGCTTATCTTTCTTGATTTGGTCTGTTGGTTGAACGTCGTCAAATCCTGGATTGGAAGCTTCTGAATTTAATTATTAAAGTTACATTGGACTTGCTCCAAATTTAAAACATAGAAGTACGAATATTATTGTTAACAAATTACTCTCCTTACATGGAATGGAATGGCAAAAATATTACTTATTAGTCAATTCGGACTTAATCTACAAATAAAACATAGAAATATTTAAATTTTACGTCGAACAGATGTGAAGGAAAATGTTATATAGAAGTTTATTTTTTAACCATCATATTGTGAAATAAGCCTATATAGCACTGAAGGAGTACTATGTGTTGTTAAAAAAAAAAAACATTACATGAACGGTGTAATATTTAGTCTCTAAGGTATTCTGGGGCGTACGCAAAATTTACAATAAGCGGTGTCACAATTAATTGATACCCAATGATCCAAAGAAGTTTAGGGAGATGACAAAAATGAAAAGCCGAGTACAACAACAACAAATTAGCATAAATAAAAATTGCAAATTCAAGGAGGGATTTCCTGAATATCTGCATCCGTCCTATTAAAGGCGGATCTAGAATTTGAAGATGACGGATATCATAATTTATCTTAATGACTAATATGAAATTTGTTAGGAATATTTATTTGATTTTTTGAGATTATTCGAGTCAACTTAATAGGTATTATCAATTTGCAAATACAAAAATTACATCTCAGATATTAAAAAATAGACGTAATTAGCATTTTAAATAATGAAGCATACCTTTATTATAACAGCACAAGTAAAATCAATATTTTCACTAGAAAATTACATCTTTCTTTTTGTATATTAAAAATAAATTTACTCAAGTAAGATAACATTTTCAATAAGGGTACTACATCAATCGGAAGAAGAAATTTTTAAAAAATATCTTCAATAGATAAATTATACTTGACAAGTATAGAATTAAATAAACTACAAGTTATAAAAAATCAAAACCATAAATCTCATATTTTTAAGCAACGCGTACGAATTTTTTATCATAATTTAATAATTAAGTGATTTAAATTATATTTAATAACTATAGAATAATACATTTTTTTGTGATACAATAGGAAAAGTTGATCTCAATTCGGAATTCACATTAAGACTAAAAATTTTCGGATATGAAAGAAGAAAACTCATAAATTCGAGATTAAGAGGAATATTTATTTTATAGGATTTATAATTTCGGAGTCTTGTTTTTGAGTGTTCCTATTAGAGACCACATATAAATAATAGAATAAAGAAAAAGAAATACAAAAAATAATGAAACGAAAATAGAAACTTGGGAGGTAGCCGAAAAGGAAAAGGACTGGACAAAAAGAAATAAAAAGCACACGAAAAGGGAAAGTTGGACAAGATTCGAGATAATTTTCAACTTGAATTTTACATACGAGAAAAGCTTTCAAAAAAATCTACCAGCCATGGGACCTTTGTCTAATTTACGGCGGTGGGTGATATGATAAAACATTTAACCTAATTTTAAAAAACTTAATATAAGTACATAAAATTTTTATCATCTTAGCGGGTGCCATGCTACCCCATTATAAAAGAGTGGATCTGCCCCAGTGTCCCATTGATTTATATACTTCTTATTTATTGGGTAGGTCAGAGGTTCGACTCCCCATAATATTCAGCCCCTCTTTTTTTAGAGAAGCAGTCTAAAAAACAAAAAGTAACATACGCAAGGGGGGGATCAAACTCCCGACCTTTGCTGTCTAAATCAAAGGCTTGACCATGGAGCTAACAACTCAATGTTGTTAAGTGGTGTTACTTTAAATGATATGTACCATTTTGTTTACCTTAAAAGTTGGATAACAATTAAATTTGTAAGTGATTTTAAGAACACGTGGATTAATTCAATACAACTAATAAATTGTGTTGGAAAAGGACGTGATAAATTATCAAACCGATCAAGAGAGGTGATCCTGGACTTAGTAACAACCTTACTGAGATGCCTGCCCTTGATCCCGGACTCACAATAACAAAACGCTGATGAACAAGAATAAGAACTTTGAATAACAGAGAAAATAAGAGTATATTACCTTGATATGTGTGATACAATGTTCTTAATGAATAATCAAATCCCATTTATATAGTAGGAGAATTTTACCCTAAGTACAATTCCATAAAAGGTAAAAGTCTATCATTTAACTAATCACCATTTCTCTGCCGAGATCCACGCCTTGATATCCGGCTGGTCGCTGTTACACCTCCTTTTTCCTAAGATAAGAGAGTTTTTCCAATTAAAGTAACATTATTCGAAATGGGATCATTTATTTAGTTCAGAGTCGCCACTTGGAATAGTTATAGTGTCCCAAGTCACCAGTTTATTTTAAAATTTTCAAATCGAGGAAATTAACTCTATTTATGGTCCGCGAACACAGAAGATCGAGTAAGAAATTTTGTTAACCCCGGAGAAGGTGTGAGGCACTCCCGAGTTCCGTGGTTTTAGCGCAGTCGTTTAACAATTAATATTTGGCTTAATTATCTGAATTATTATATGTTTTAGAACCTTTGCATTGTCGCTTTTGTACCACTTTTAATTATTTCAAATAATTATGGAATCTATCTAAACAAGTCGTAGTGTCATGCGCTTGTTGTTTTTGTACACATCGAAAATCACGTCACGTGAAACCCACATGTGATTCACAACATGCTTATTTTAATTATTTGAAATTGTGGTCCAGTCGCGTGAAACGCTAATGTGTGGCTAGAATTCATGGTTTAACACGTTATATGCCTTACATTTTATGTGCGTTAATGATAAAAATACACTTTGTATGTGCATAATGGAGTCTATTTCATGTGTAGGTGCATTGGAGATGGAAACCGGGCTAAATGGATGCATGAATGTCGAAAACACGCTCAAGAGTCAAAAAGGAGTGACCCGAGCTATAGCCGGGCGTTTTGGCCTTAAAGCCAGGCAAACCAGGGCGTTAGTGGGGCGTTTGGCCCCTAAAGCCAGGCTGATCCTGGCGTTAGTGGGGCGTTTGGCCCCTAACGCCAGGTCTGCCCTGGCTTTAAGGGGGCGTTTGAGCCCAAACGCCTGGGTCCTGAGGTCCGGTCAATTTCGAGTTTTAAAGGTTTTAAGTGTTTCCCGGTTGGAAGAGAAGTCTCTTACATGGCTAGGGTTTATCCCAAACATATAAATAGACCCAAAAACACAACTTGAAGGGTGGGGAAGCCATTGAAGTGAAGAAAAACCTGTGGGTTACTACTCAGTGAAGAAAATATTGATTTTTATAGCTCTTATTTATTATTTTGTAGTTCAATTATGCAAGTTATTTTAGAATTGATTCTTATGAATATGAGTGGCTAATTTTCTTAATCTAGGGTTTTGGTGGAACCCGTTGGGGGATAAATTATTGTGATATTAATATAATTTTGATTGGTTGACTAATCTCTATTTGTTCAACTACGTTCTTGTTGTAGTTGATTGAAGGGCCCTCAATTAGCTGTTCCTATTTATTATGTATCTACTTGAGAGAGAGTGCATATTTAGGTAGTTGTTTGAACAACATCACTCCCGGAGTATAGACGAAAGTCATAACCGAGGGTTTAGAGGTTGGATTAGAGATAACGATACCTCGGGTGCAATCTAAAGTGAACTGTAATGCAATCTAGCTAGCGTAACTTGAGAGAGTGCGTCTAGTAAATTATCATAATTACTTGAGAGAGATTTATGGTAGATGGAGTGTTCATGATTTATAGAGACAACTAATCAAACTATATGAAGTATCCGAGAAGGAAGTTCACCAGCGGGGGAAACCATAACCTTAGATTTTTATTACAATTGTTTATNAAAAAGTCTTGAGAGAATTGATTGAGTAAAAGTTGCGTATTCTAAAGACTTGATTGATACGTAAATTCCCTGTGGGATCGACTCTGGGCATAATACTCCGGATTATATTTGCAACGCTCGCTTAGTCTTTTATAAATAATAGTTGAGCGTGATCAAATCTTGGCGCCGTTTCCGGGGAACTTAACGGTATTATCAATTGAGTTGGATGAAATACAAAATTCTGAAATATAGTCAATTTTCTTTAAATTTTCGTTTTTACATTGAAAGTTTAACGTTTGCTAACGTGTTGCAGGTGCATGCCTAGAAACTCATCGAGGACTGGTGAAGTAGTTGAAGCCTTATCAGACCCCGAGAAAGTTTTCAAGGCCCTAAACCGGACCAACCGGAAAAGCAAACATCAACCACAAATTGAACAAATTGAAACCGACATGGAAGATCCACACAACCGGAACAATAATGGGGATGATACGGTAGACCCAGTAGCTCAAATAGGGGCAGAGGCTCCCTTATATGACTGGGCACAACCCACAGATGAGAATTTAGCCACTGCGATACTGGTCCTTCAGATACAAGCCGAGTCCTTCCAGATAACAAACAATATGCTGCACTTATTGCAGAACAAGTTACTATTCTCAGGGTCATACACCGAAGACCCCCAGCAGCATTTGAAAAACTTCCTGTCAATTTGCAAAATACAGAGGCAGCCAAACGTCACTCAGGAGGCAATAAAACTATTGTTGTTTCCATTCTCAGTGACTGGCGCTGCCCAGACTTGGCTAAACTCACTCCCCATCAATTCCATTACCACATGGGAGGAGTTAGTCAAACAGTTCATGAACAAGTTTCATCCACCCAACAAGACTACTCAACAAATTGATGAAATCTTGAGTTTCAAACAGAAACCAGTTGAAACACTGCAAGAGACATGGGAACGATTTAAGGGGATGTTGGTTATCTGTCCACATCATGGTATTCTAGAGCAAATGTTGGGGCAGCGTTTTTATATGGGTTTGACTGGTACTGTTAAAGCAAATGTTGATGCTTCGGCTGGTGGAGCATTCTTGAGCAAAACGTAAAGAGGAACTCAAATCTTACTTGATAAAATGGTACAGAATTCCGGATGGACAACAAGGAATGCACCCATTACTCTAATAGTTCACTCAGTGACATTCGATAAATCTAATATTATTGCAGGGAACATGGCCACCTTGATAACACAAATGAGTATACTTACTAAGAAGGTGAAGAATCATGACAAAAGCAGCAGGTACACATCGTAGACACAACCAATGGGGGCTTATGCACATCTTGCATTAGTCAACCAATTAGTAATCACTGGAATGCAGAATGTCATCACCCTCCTTATCCAGAAAATATGAATTATGTGTCGAATTATGGAAGCCAGAGACAAAGGGGGCAAAACTGGGGTCAGCACGTTCAACCATATAGACCACAACACCAACAGCAGAACAGTGGAAATATGGGTGTCAGGGGACAACAAGGTAATGCAACACCGTATCAGAGGCCACAAGGTTATAACCATCAGAATCAACAACAAGCATACTACCCTCCTCAGCATCAATAGGGGGAAAGCAAGAAGATAGATTTTCCAGGTTAGAAGCTATGATGCAGCAGGTTATTGAGTCAAATGCCAAAATCAGTGAGAGAGTATATGTACATGATGCAGTTATTAAAAATATTGAAGTGCAGTTGGGCCAGATATCTATGGCAGTGAACAATCGTCCTCCTGGAACTTTACCTGCAGATACTCAGGTAAATCCTATGGACCAGGTCCCAAGGCAGCTGATGGCAGTGACTCTCCGCAGTGCCAGAGAATTAAACTTGGAACTGGAGAGAGATCGTGAAAGCAGACAGGCCGAGACACTGGTACCCATGCCGATTGAACTTGATGATTCAACAAACTTGACCAAGGTAACAGTGCAACCTACTGAAGGAGAACCCAGTGCACAGAGTGAGACTGAAAAAGAAGTGGAGATAGCCCAGAAGCCGGTAGNATAAATACCTTAAATCAGGAATTCTTAAAATTTGCTTAACTGCTTTGACTGGAGTGTCGTGATAGATCCAACCCTGAGTGAGTTATGTGTCATGTGTGTGTGAGGTTTGTATGTTCTTCTGTGCATTGCATTAGGTGTCTAGAACTTGCCCCGTGTGTGTGCAAAGCGAAATAGTAGTTTTGTTCAGTCTTGGAAGTGATATAGGCATTTCTTTGTTGAGCCAGATATATATATAGTTTACCCACCTAATTGTTATGTATCGTAGTTAACCCCGTTGAGCCTATAATCATGTTTCTTTGACAACCACATTACAAGTCATACCCCTTTGTTTGAATCGATCATATATTTGAACCTTGTCACCTCTCGTAAGCACTGAAAATGTTATGAAATATGGAAAAATTAAAGTGTGGGGTGGTAGGTTGGTTTTTGAGGGGAATAATTGAAATAAGGAGAAAGGTGCATTGTTTTGAAAAAGTAAGAGTTACTTGAGAAAAAAAAAGAGAAAAATAAGAAAAAGAATAAAAAATAAATAAATAGTTGTATTGTTGTGAATATATATATATATATAT
>ML412226.1:5512-23296 GCA_005239525.1 Nicotiana knightiana | reverse complement strand
TTGATCCTAGACTGAATGAGCTCGATTAGTAGAGTAGTACACTACGGGCAAGCCTATGGTGCATCTTTTGTGGCATATGAATATTATTTCTGAGAGCGAGTGAATTCTTTCTATCTTGAGTTCGTAAGTGTTCTTAAATTTTATTGTGTGTGGAACTAGCTTTTTGATTTGGTGAGGGCACATGAATCACGAAGGAAAGGTAATGTTGTTGACCTCTATGTCAGAGTAATGAGTGGATTGTGAATAAAGCATGGTATATGTGAGTCGACTATTGAGGCGAGGATGTCACTCCTTTGTGCTTAAACTGTTTTAAAAATTCTTGGTATCGTGTTAAGGGATTTGCTTAATAAGTTGTGTACATGAGTGTAGTTTGATTGCTCGAGGACGAGCAAATATTTAAGTGTGAGGTATTGATGCGTGGCTAGAATTCATGGTTTAACACGTTATATGCCTTACCTTTGATGTGCGTTAATGATAAAAAATACACTTTGTATGTGCATAATGGAGTCTATTTCATGTGTAGGTGCATTGGGGATGGAAATCAAGCCAAATTGATGCATGAACGTCGAAAATACGCTCAAGAGTCGAAAATGAGTGACCCGGGCTATAGCCGGGCGTTTTGGCCTTAAAGTCAGGCCAACCCGGGCGTTAGTGGGGCGTCTGGCCCCTAAAGCCAGGTTGACCCTGGCGTTAGTGGGGCGTTTGGCCCCTAACGCCAGGTCTGCCCTGGCTTTAAGGGGGCGTTTGAGCCCAAACGCCTGGGTCCCGAGGTCCGGTCAATTCCGAGTTTTAAAGGTTTTAAGTGTTTCCCGGTTGGAAGAGAAGTCTCCTACACGGCTAGGGTTTATCCCAAACATATAAATAGACCCAAAAATACAACTTGAAGGGTGGNTTTAGAGGTTGGATTAGAGATAACGATACCTCGGGTGCAATCTAAAGTGAACTGTAATGCAATCTAGCTAGCGTAACTTGAGAGAGTGCGTCTAGTAAATTATCATAATTACTTGAGAGAGATTTATGGTAGATAGAGTGTTCATGATTGATAGAGACAACTAATCAAACTATAGGAAGTATCGGAGAAGGAAGTTCACCAACGGGGGAAACCATAGTCTTAGACCTTTATTATAATTGTTTACACCATATTGTTAGTTAATCGTTAGTTTATTAATTTTGTCAGTAGAATTCGTAAGACATCACCAATTTATATTCAAAAGTCTTGAGATAATTGATTGAGTAAAAGTTGCGTATTCTAAAGACTTGATTGATACGTAAATTCCCTGTGGGATCGACTCCGGGCATAATACCCCGGATTATATTTGTAACGCTCGCTTAGTCTTTTATAAGACATAGTTGAGCGTGATCAAATGCGCACTTGAGTTTGGAATTATGTAATCATGACTATGCCACGGGAACCGTACTCATAGTCACAATGATTTATTAAATGCGCCTAAAGCAAACTATGAATGTGAACTATTTTTCCTATTTTGAGATTATTATGATGCATAAGTTGTGAAAATTATTGTGGAAGGAATAAAGTAAATTAGTTGTGGAAATGTGGGCTTGCTCGTAGCCTTATTAACATTTGGACCGGCTCGTTTAGGTGAACAAAATAGTTATTTGGTCGGATAATTTAAGGAATTTTTACATTCTTATGCCATATAGGAAACCTTATTACCCTCAATGGTTAAGGTTTGACTTAATTACACTTAGTATACCAAATTATCAATTCTATACCATACTTAATTAAGGGTCTAATTAATTGAACGTTTTTTACTCCTTAATTAAAGGTGTCCATATATCCCACGTTACTCTCTCCCCCTAATTCCTAAGACCAGCGCCGTTTTTTCTCTCCCCTTTCTTTCTCTTCTCCATTCCTTCTTCTTCTCAAAAAATACAGAGATGGAAATTGCAATTTTGTTACGTATGAAATAGTAGGGTCCACACTTTTCCTATTTCTTTTCGGATTCAAAATCATATTCTTATGGTTTTACAACATAGAGCTAGTGTCTTTTTGGTATGTAAGCAAAAGCAATTTAGGGCACATGCTTTCATAGTTTTCCTACTTCTTCTCGGATTCAAAATCCTAACTATTATAGGATTATGGTTTTACTATAAAATCAATCCCTCTCAATTTTTCCGTCGGAGAAGAGAAGCATAAGCCCAACCTCAGGCGTGTCAAATGTTGATGTCCATCTCAAAATTCTATACAGTATTTACCTTCAAATCACCCCTGAAACCAATCAACCCCCTACATCTTCTTCTGACTTTGATTCAAAGATTCAACTTTTAAAGACTAAGCTTCACCCTGAAACCTTAAATTGATTTGTAGTTTTTTTTGTAGAAATTTTGTAGATGAAGATAAAATTTTGTAGTCTAATATTTTTTTCCAACATAGATTGTAGTTTAATTGTAGTATAAATGTAGTAATTTTGTAGATACCCTTAAAAATAATACAGCTTTATACAATACTTAAACTGATCTGTAGTTTATTTGTAGAAATTTTGAAGAAGAGAAATTTTTTTAGTCAATATTATTTTTTTCAACATAGATTGTAGTTTAATTGTAGTATAAATGTAGTAATTTTGTAGATACCCTTAAAAACAATACACCTTTATACAATACTATAACTGATTTGTAGAATTTTTGTAGATGAAAAGAAAATTTTGTAGTCAACATTTTTTTTCAACATAGATCGTAGTTTAATTGTAGTATAAATGTAGTAATTTTGTAGATACCCTTAAAAATAATACTGCTTTATACATACTTAAATTGATTTGTAGTTTATTTGTAGATAAATGTAGGAATTTTGTAGATATTAACATAAAATCAGACTTTCATAGAATTTGTAACATAACAATTTTAATCAGCTCCCCCTAATTCCTAAGACCAGCGCCGTTTGTCCCCTCCCCTTTCTTCATCTTCTCCATTCCTTCTTCTTCTCAAAAAATACAGAGATGAGACCCATTTTTTATAATCAGATTTTCCCCATTCAATTGTAGCATGATTGGAATTTTGGACATGATTGCGTGTTGTTGCTGAGGTATTGTTCTATATTTTTTCGTTTTTTTATTTCTGGATTGAGAAAAAAAAGATGAAGAGCAGAGTATCTACAGTATTAGTTTCTACAATTTGAGTTGATTTTGTTGAATAATTGGTCGCCTTTTTGATTTCTACTCTGAGGAAAAATCTCGAAGAATTGAATTCTACAATTTGTTTTCAGTTTTTGAAGTTGTTCGTTTTTTTTTTTTGAATTGTAGTTTAAGAAAAAAGATCGCAGATGGGATAAAGGTTTTCCGTTTCAAATTTGAATTGAATGTGGCTAAATCAATTGGGAGATTTTGTTCCTGATTTTTAGCGCGTCATATTAGGAAGATTCTGCCATATTAATTATTAATTAACGGATGGTATTAAAATTGTAGGAAAACTGTGGACAGGTCAGGTAATTACGTACTATGCACATATTTAGTAATAAAGTTTTATATATGGTATAAGAAGGAAAAAATCTCATAATTTAAACTCATTTGGGCCATTCATTATTTACCATCACAATAGCCTAAATCTGAAGACATCTAATTGTTCGACCCACTTTAAGGCTTAAAATACAACTAACATAACTCAAATAATAACAAAAATGAGGATCTCAAAAGTTATTGATACTTAAACACAACTAAAATATGAAACATGTAACATTAAGATAACTAGTGAATAAAGTAATCTATTTACCCGCCATGCGTACATGGAATTAAGAACTCTAAGCGTATAACTCCAGGACCAATACATCTAATCAAGTTTCAACATAAACTAACATTCATAAAGAGAGAGAAGAAATTACAGGGGACAAGATAATGAATCTAATCCTTTCATTTCTGAAACTCAATTACGCAAAAAGTCTCAAAATCGTGAAGCAAGAGATATTACCTCTAAGCCAAAAATAGAGAGAAGTTTTTCAAATGAACTGAGATCGGAACCGTCGTCGACAAACTCGTACGAAGCCTCAGCTAATACTCGTTGAACTCCATGAGAGAAGATGAGTGTTTTCCTATATTTTGTGAATGTATCGAGGTTGTTTCGCAGCTGGTTTCGCTGCTCTTTGAGGCTGGATTTTGCTGCACTTTAGGTCCTTTTTTGGGGACTATTTTAAGGCTATCTTTCTGGTGGTTTCAATGGGGAATGGTGGCTGCCTTTTCAGCTGGTTAAAATGGCGGGGATGAGTGGAGTTTCATCGGGGCAAGGTTGCTGCATTTTTGTGACTAGTTTTCAGCTGGTTTTGGGTGAGATTTTGGGGTGTTTCAAGTGAAAAATGGGGCTGAACAGTAATGGAACCTTGGAGCTATGAATCCATGGAGCTTTCAAGTGATTGAAGGTGATCTTACATGGATGAAAATGGAGGAAAGAAGGTGAAATTTGCAGTGGCTGATTTTCTTCCTCAGAGGAGAATTTGCGGCGCTCAAAAAACTTGGAACGAAAAGAGGCTGCTAGGTTTTTCTTTTTTTTCTCCCTAGCACTATAGGATTCCAAAATTGTTCTTCTTGCGTTTTTTCCAGCTCTGTTTATTTTTCGTGTGTTATCTCCGGAGTGAATGTGTGTGAGATCGTGCATTTATATGCGAGTAGTGAATTGTTGGCGAAGAAAATGATTGAGATCAGAATAAGAGTGCCCCTTCTTCCTTCTTGGCCTCTAGCGTAAGTTTGTTACAAAATATAAGGAAGAATCATTTTTGCATTCGTCCTTTTCCCTTCTTTTTTCTTCTATTAAAGATAATCAAAATTATAGATACTAGACTAAACATAAAAAACTAGAAAAATATAAGAAACTATTAAGGAAAAGTTATAAAATTACTAGTTTTACCAAAATTAGAAGAACGACATATTTTTGTGAATTTCTTTTCTTTTGCAAATTAAAACAAAGCTAGTAATTAAAAAATGTGAATCTTTTTTATTTTAATTTTTTTTAAAGAAAAATCTATAAAAGGTAAAACAAAAGCTAAAATATGTAGTTAAACTCAAAAATATTTATATATTAAAAAGTGGTAAAAATTTCGATTATGACCAAAAATTAGGAGCTCACAGTCGCGGATATTACAGCCTTTTCTTGATCGTGCTAGATTATCTGGTAATGTTCTCCTAGGATTTTGGAGTTTGAACCGGACCTGCGGGTCATGGCATCGATACTTCCGAGGGCGGGTGTACTGCGCGGACCACTAAGGGGCTTCTTGCCTCGATTTCGGTCCCTTGCTTTTACGTTTCTTGCTCCGTTCACTTCATCGGAAATCGAGGCGTCCCACAGACTCGGTTTTACCCGTATACACATTTATTATTCGCATGTCATCTACAACAAAAAATATTTAAATAAAATTACCGACGAAACGATGTCACGTGATACTGCTTCGATCTACGTGCGCCTGCCGATGTAGGCATCGAGTAATCAATTTTTAATTAGTCACATCGATGCAGAAAAATAAAGATATTAGTTAAAAAACATAATGTGATAACTAAAATTGATCTTTATTAATGAAGATTATTTAATCAAAGAGTGATTAGATTAGGCGAAAATTTTGGAATCATACATGTAAATTATTCTTTAGATCAATATTTTCGAATGAAAGCTTCTGGATTGCTTTAACCAACCAAATATTCTCTCTTACCTAAACGATGCGAATATTTCCATTACATGCACACCGTGAAGTTTCTCCTCTCTTCATGTACTATATTTCATATTTTAACAAACAAATAATTTTGGTTATTACATGTTCCTTTTACTTGTTGACTCTTCTCAAATAAAACATACATACTTATATGAAACCGAAAAAGGGGAAGTGTGGGCGGACCTAAGATTTTGTGCAAGCAAGTTCAATCTTAGAAATACATAATTTTAGTCGCAAAATAGTAATTGTCAAATGGGTTCAAATAAAATATTTATACAAAATTTACGCAGCTTTAATCCTGATTTATACATATATATAATATTATTTTTTAATAAACCAAGTTTAATTAAATCAATTTGCCACCATGTGTGTCCGCCGGTGCTATAAGATAACTTCACTACACAGGTGGTGGCTAATATATTTCTTCTCGCGCAAAATAATGATGGGAATTGACGATAGGAATAACTATTTGACAATAACACCAAAGTTATCCAATCAATGGAAAGTGGCTACATATTAGCTCATTTTAAATTTAGCATGTTCCAAACTAGATAGAAAACGAGAGATCGGGAAATAATCCTAACACAGATATAATTTTTGCACTTTCACTAAACAATTTTTTTTCTTTTTACTTAAAATTTTAATAAACAAAGCATATGATTACTTGGCTGAATTGAGTGAACAGGGGCGTATCTAAGTCTTAGGGTATGGGTTCAAGTGAACCCATACTTTTTTCCATAAATCATATATAATAATATTATATTTCTTGAAAATTACTTAATTATATGTGTGTGAACTCATGCTCAAAGACTTCTATGATGCAATAATCATTGGATGCACCTCTACGAGTAAAATTGGTGGTTCAAATCTCACTCCCGACGATCTTGTTTTCGGCATGAAGTATATATATATACGTGAAAATCACTAAAGTTTTAAAAGAAAATAATTTTGAACCTATAATTTCAAAAGTGTAATGGGTACATGGTAGATACTAAAGTTAAACTCGTCAAATATAAATTTCATATCTGCATCTTCACAATAATGCATCCATCCTCTTAAAATCTTGGATTCGGCCGTGTGAGTGAATGCATACAAAATAGTCTACTTCATAAGAGAAGATTTGATATGAATGCAAAACCATGTATAACACAAGAATGCAACAAAAAACAGTTTTTTCTTGCATAGTTTAGAGAAAAAATGTTCTGGACACTAAACCATTAAATACATAGTGTAGCATTTCTTTTGATTAGTTAATACATAAATGTATCACAGGCTATATTAAATTAATTGAATTTGGAGTAAAAAGGAGTTATAATCCTAGATTCTCTCACTCCTTTTATTAATGTAGTATTTAGTAATCAATGACTTAATTTAATGTCCTAAATTCTCTTTTCTCTTTATCTTGTACACAAAGCAAAGCACCAAGTAATAAAAGGCACGAAACGCATTTGAAAAATAAATGATTGTAGTAACGCTATTTTCACGTGTCACCCAATTAAGCGGACCACAAAAAAGAGCCATCACAGAACCCAAAGCCACATTCTCATTGGATCCACGCTGTTTTCTCGATAAAAACCAATTCGCACTCCACCTGTTCGACAAAAAGCGTGAACCAAAAACCCAACCATCATATTCCCCTTCTCTCTCATCATTAACCATGTCTTCTTGTCTCCATTTCCCTTCTTCGCCGGCCTATAGAACCCCTTAGGGGTGGAGAGGAGGGTGGGGGTTGTACATGTAGAAGTTAACATGTAGTGAGTGAGGGGTTATGTAAATACAAATCTAAGTAAATAAAATAGCTTGCTACTAGTCAAAAATCCAACTGAATATTGTAATTGGTCTTTGCAGAAAGGAAGAATCTTTGTGTTGCTGGTTTGGTTTTGTGGGTTCTCTTTACACATAGGCCACAAGTATATAAACATATAGTATACAGTATACATAAAAGTAAAGTGTATTGTATATTATGGACCATACTTCTTGTGTTTGCTGTGCTGTTTTCTTTGTTAGGGTTGTTGTGAGCAGTGCATTTGAGCCTCTTTTTTAGAAACATAACAAGAGCGAAGGGTAACTTTATTGGGGGGTGTTGGGTGGAGGGGGAAGAAGCTTAGCTGTAAGAGAAGGGGGACCAATAATTATGATTGCTTTTTATGTGTGTAATTAATTGAGTAGATTCTCGTGAGACCACTTAAGGTTTGACTCATTGGAATTCTCTTATATGGTTCCCATGTTTGGTGGTTTGCTTTTTTCCGTTGATGGGGTTTGTTTAATTTTGGTAATTAAATGCTAAGATCAAATGGGTATCATATGTTCTTTTCAATTGAATTCAGGAGAATTTTTGTTGGAGAAAGTAGAAACTGAGTGAAAGGGTGTATAAGGAGAGGTGTGTTCTAGAGTTTGGATCTTGTGATGGCACCTGCTGGGAAGGTTACTGGGTTCTACCGTGAGGGAAATGGCTGGTATGTTACTCTGCATCAACATTTCTCTCTGTGGTATAAAAAAACCTAT
The DNA here is from genome assembly GCA_005239525.1 of Nicotiana knightiana. NCBI lineage: Eukaryota > Viridiplantae > Streptophyta > Magnoliopsida > Solanales > Solanaceae > Nicotiana > Nicotiana knightiana. The sequence goes on along the minus strand of ML412226.1, from coordinate 15,147 downwards.
TTTAGTTGTAAATTTTATTCTTTTACCTTTCTTTAGATAAAAACAACCTGAGTTTTTGTTTTTATGGGCTACGATGAAGAACTTTGCATCCAGCACTCAAGGGTGTGACCTAGTGGTCCATGAAGTAGTAGGAGAACCATGAGGTATTAAGCTTAAATTCCAGCGGAGCAAAAAACTAGGTGATTTCATCCTATCCGCCTAAGGTTTGGTGGGATGAGTTATCCGATACCTGTGCTGGTGGGAGCTGGGGAGGTAAAAGGTACCTTGTAGAATAGTCAAGGCTCAACCTGGCCTGGACATTACCATCATAAAAAATGAATAATTATGCATTTGGCATAGATATTATTATAGAGTTGAACTTTATTAGGCTCTTGCTTTTAGGTTGACATGCCAGTTTGATGATGTGCTTTAGATTTTTAGTGGCAATATCAATCTTGATGGTAATATTGTGAGAGGTTGGGGGAGATTATCTATTTTATGGCAAGGAGGATATGTTTGTTTTTGGCTAATCTATTTGGTTAATGCAAGTTAAAATATTATTTCAGTACCAGGAGATTCCTTGGCTGGGTTATAGTTCTGATTGGAGTCTCATTCACCTTTCAGAATAAAAAACATGATAATAGCTTTGGATAAGTTAGAATTATTTAGCTGTGTTTTTTCTTTGATTCATAGTTTGATGCTTGTGACAGGTTTTGCAATGCAAGTTTGGTCAGTGATGTTACCTTGGTAGTAGATGGGGTAAACTTCCACCTTCACAAGGTAGTCATTCTTCTTTAAATCTTTAAAATTGAGGACGTGCAACTTAGCCTGTGACTAAGATTGTCTTATTTTACCTTTTTAATTGTCCCTAATGTTGTATGTAATCTCTAATCTGAAACTCTCAAGGAAAAACTAGCAATTACATCTGGTAGTCCATGCTACTATGAAAGTTATAGGAGACGCGCTTTTATACTGTTTATGTTATAAACTAATTTGAATGAACTTCCTTTAAAATATTCGGCTACGGAATCCACATTTGCTCTGGACCTCACTTTTTGAACTATAACTAACTATGTTGGTATATTTAATATGGAATAGCCATCATCTAATGAGTTTTGAATATTATGTCTTGGGTAAGGTTTGATGAACATTATAGCAAGACTTGATGGGTTGCTTGCAATTAATTCTTGTTTAGTAATAATAATCCTAGCACTGTCATATGATTTAACGGATATGCTCTTTTTAGAATTATGATTTAGTGGATACGTTGGGAAGATATAATGGGGCGTGAGAGTAATTCTTGTATAGTAATGATAATCTGTCAAGTGTCATAATAGTCATGGATTATATATTAGTATTTTATTTCGAACAGGTTGGCATATGGTCTGAATGGTGGAAATATATTTAGCTTAGTCATAACAATTAATACTGTTTGGAAATAATCATTTCCAGCATCTGAAGATATCTGAATCCTCTGATAATTCCTATTGATATCTGTTAATTGAGAGAGAGATACGTGAATTGGTTAATTATCTCCTTTTTTTAAATAGCTGAGAAATTTTTCATCTATGAAACTCGGTGAATAATGGACCTGCCTCTCTATCCTTCTCCACTTTAATACCCGGCTTGGTCCACTTGTGTAACCTCAGTCCCAAATTAGATATGTTCAGTTATATGAATCCTCTCTATTCATTCACACTTCAGAAAAAGAAGAAAGAAAAACAAAAAGAAAAGCATTGAGGGGGATGAATCTTAATTGGATGAATACAGACGAGTTTACCTCATGTGAATCATTTCCCTAGACTGTTTATGCTTGAAGGGAGGGCGTTCAAATACAGCAGAGACTGATTATGCTTGTGCGGATCATATCCTGAAACAGTGTGTTACTTCGGAAATACCACTAAGTATTAAAATAGAGAATTTTTGTAAGTCAGAAAAGAAGAGTAGTTTTTATTTAATAATACCTTAGTCATTCCATTCAATTCCTATTTTTCCGACTCTTCAATTCTTGCCTTCTTTTTGCTGAGTACTCAAAATTTGATGTATCTAGTGACTCCTCGATGGCTTATTCTAATTGAATTTGAGGAAATCTTCCTTCCTAATTCTTGCTCCTCCCAAGCAGTGGATGTTCACTGACAAAGTCACTAACGAGCTTCACTTTTTCTCACCAATCATCTAGTTTTTTGTTGCAATGATTCAGAAAATGATGGAACTTTGGAGCCGAAATAAACTGGAATGCTAATGTTTGTGGCAACTTTGTTTCATCTAATAGGATGTTTCAGTTTTCACAAAGTGATGCAAGCCCTAGTTTAGAACTGATGTGTGTGCAATCAGTGATCTGAAGAAGATGACTATAGTGTCAAGTCTACAAAGTAACTGCACTCTTCTCAAGGGTGATTTTCAATATGCTTGCTTTGATTTTTCCTCCCAATCATTTTTAGTTTGTCTTAATGCTGTTTCTTATTCTGCATCCTATCATGATCAAGTATTGCTGAATTTATAAGGACTCCTCAACTCACCTTTTAAAGTCAAATTTAACTTCTCTACGCCAAGTCGTGCCTAACAGCTGAAAATGCTCTGTCTACAGTTTCCACTTATGTCAAGATGTGGGAGGATTGCCAAAATACTAGAAGCAGCTCAAGGTGCGCATGAAGGGACTTTGCTGACAACTTTAGAAGACTTCCCTGGTGGGAGTGACATATTTCTGGTTGCAGTTAAAGTCTGCTACAGTATTCGAGTTGAATATACCCCAAGGAACATAGTAATGATTTATTGTGCAGCAGACTACTTGGAGATGACGGAGGAGTATGGAGAAGATAATTTACTGTTGAAGGCGGATGCTTACTTTCATAAGAATACTATTAGGAATTGGAAAGATTGCATATTGGCTCTCCAAACTTGTGATCCTGTCATTCCAAGAGCAGATAAGCTAGAGATCATTAGTAAATGCTTGAATGCGCTCTCTGTGATGGTCTGCACAGATCCTAGTTTATTTGGATGGCCTATGTTGATGTATGGCAGCTTACAGAGCCCTGGAGGTAGTATATTGTGGAATGGAATTAACACTGGTGCTAGAATCCAAACCATTGAATCTGACTGGTGGTTCGAAGACATCTCATATCTTTCTGTACCTTTATTTCAGAGACTAATTCAAACAATGGAAGCCAGAGGTATTAGACATGAAAATTTAGCAGGTGCTATGATGTACTACTGTAGAAAGTACCTTCCAGGACTTGGCCGATGGCAGAGTGGGCAAAGTGGTAAAACTAGAACAGTTGCTAGTTTCAGTATGACACCCGCTGCCGTTGATCAGAAAGTTCTCCTAGAAAGTGTTGTGAAACTGCTTCCTGAATTGAAGGGAAAATCTTTTTGCCGTTTCTTGTTGGGACTTCTGCGAGTTGCGCTGATTCTTGGTGTGAACCACACATGCCAGGACTCGCTGGAGAGGAGAATAGGAATGCAATTGGACCTAGCGTCCCTTGATGGTTTGCTGATACCTTCCTACTCAGATTCTGATACATTATATCACACTGACTGTGTTGAACGAATGATTCTTCATTTTATGTCTTCTGAACCTGGGGTCGCCACAACACCTGCTCCATCTTCATTTGAGATAGGAACATCACCATCATCTGACCCTTTAAGGAGAGTGGCGAAGCTGGTAGACAGCTATATTGCAGAAGTTGCATCTGATGTGAACCTAAAGCCTGGAAAAATTCGTTCACTTGCTGAAGCTCTCCCAGAATCTTCAAGATCTCTGCATGATGGGCTATACAGAGCTATAGATATATACTTTAAGGTTTGATTCAGTCGCTGCCTCACTTTGTGCTAATGATGATATATCTGATTGTTTGTGATTAGTTTATTTACCTGCTAATTTACTGCCACATAATGGTTAGTCCTTTCATTCTATTCCATGGATGGCTGTGTTTTAGTATTTCATTGCGTGTCACTAGCATACTTATTGTCTGAAAATGCACTGTTCCAATTAAACAGTCTTTCATATCTGAGGACAGGCCTCTAGTCAAAAGCAAATTGCATCAAGTAAAGCTTCTTAATCTTTTTTATGCTGGCTGATTTTCTAGCTCAGTTTTCTGCTCTCTTTTATGCTGTTTGTGTAGTCTTAACACGTGTATATCTTTTCACTGTGCTTGTTATTTACTTCATTGATGATCTAGAGCTAATTAATTTCAACTCTGCACTGTGAAACCTTGTAATATTCAATCCTTTTGGAAGTTCTGAACGAGATTCTTAATGGATTAAAATGAAATTGTATAGGCGCATCCTTGGCTCTCAGATAAAGAAAAGGAGCAGCTTTGCAACATTATCGACTTTCAGAAGCTCTCTATTGATGCTTGTGCACATGCATCCCAGAATGACAGGTTGCCTCTTCGAGTAGTTCTCCAAGTCCTGTTCTTCGAGCAATTGCAGCTGAGAACAGCTCTAGCTGGGTGCCTCCATGTCTTGGACACAGAAAGTGCCCCTGCTGCTCCTGTCACTGTCACTGGCCCCACTGACATGGCAGGTCAAATAGTACAGAGAGATGGATGGGTCACAGTCGTGCGTGAGAACCAGGGCCTAAAGGTGGACTTAGAAAGGATGAAGTCCAGAGTTGGCGAACTTGAAGAAGAATTCAGCAAAATCAAACAAGAGATGAGAAAGGTCACAAAGTCACATAGTTACCTCAGTTCTCCACGATTTCTTGCCCGAAGAATTGGATGCAAGCTGCTTCCCCAATCATCAGACACTCAACCAGATGTGGTTGAAAGCACAGGTCCAACCCCAAGATCATCCATAGAGCAACCGAGAAGCTCAAGACACCGTAAAAGTTCCTCTTTGTTTTGATTTTATGATGAAAAGACTCAGGTTGGACATCTACACGCTCGAAGAATGGCCTTTAGAAATATTTATCCTCTGCCCCAGAAAATTTTGGGTTACATGTTTGGAAAAGATTCATCCCATGATACACAAGCACCTTATATTTCCCTCAGAGAGACCAAATTGAGTTTGTTACATAACATACAGCCCTCATGCTTGGACAAAAGAACTACTTTTCTCCAATTTTGGAATGGTGAAAGCCTGATCGCAGAAGCTGGTACTCTCTTGTTGAGCATTATGAATCTTATACAAACATAGAACTCCGCTGATACTTGTAAATATTTGTTCCTTCCCCTGGAACAATACAATAGGACTCTGATGTCCACATCCTCCCTTATACATGTACAGCTTCATGAAGAGTTCTGTAAAGTGAGATGATGAAAATTCATGTTTTGTTTTTCAAAAGTGTACAAGTGTATGTGCTAATTGTGGCCATAAAATCGATGTCCAAACACTTTATTTCGATGGGACCAATTATCTATATCTATATATTAAAAGCACGAAAGCTCTATTCAAATGTTGTTCGCCTTTTTTACCCTTCGCAAGTGTGTTATGTGTTGGATATACTTGCAATTGTAATCATTAATTATTATTTTTTAGCAAAATTAAAAACTAAAGTGTGCTTTTGTAGGTTTAGAATTCTGTAGCATTTACATTGTTTTGACATTCTTGCCTTACGAGTTCTTTTTCTCTTTGGTTTTTGTTTCCTTTTGTTTTACAATCCCTTAAATTCTTTCTTTATAACTACCGTATGTCTTTTTTTCCATCGTCCCTTTTGTGTTTGTTTAAGATGCAATTTTTATCGTCTCTTTTGTATTTAGGAGTTAATTTATGTATCTAAATTTTTAGAACCAAAACAGTTAAGGAGGAGCTAACCACTTTTATAAAGAAATCACTATTCTACCTTCTTTACCATAAGTTGTTCACGACATGCACATAAGTAATTTTGCTTGTGATTAGAGGTAAATTTCAACCTTGTACTATATTCTTAAAGTTATGCGATAATGACCATTCGTGCATTATTCTACAAAAACTTCATATTTAAAGTTTGTCTTGTTCGGTTTACTGCATTCATTACATAAGATTGGTTAGGCATTCTAACTCATATCACTTGAATTTTATTTATTTAAGATTATTTTCATTTTGTGCTTACTGTCGTGTGCTTCCTTTTAGGTTTTTAGAATTTACATTATTTGAGATTCTTGCCTTACGAATTTTTTTTCTTTTTGGTTTTTTGTTGCCTTTAGTTTTAGAATTCTTGGGGGTTTTGTTCGTTGATTTTTCTTTTTATCCATATCTTGTTTCGAGAGTTCCAAACATAATGCTCTAGAAATTCTTTGTATAGGTAAGCTTGTGTTTCACCATTTTTTGAGCATATCTCAAAATACACGGTGATCATGGTTCTCGTGGCATAGTCTCGTGCTATAATATTTTACAAATTTTGCGTGCTCCAATAGCACACTAATTTTAGTATTTTGTTAGAACTTGCACTATTAGATATTTGAAGTCTTTTTTACAAGAACAGAAATATCCAACATGTAGCACACACACGAAATAGGCAAAAAATGTAAGTCACCACATTAGTAGCCATTGATTGAAAATGAAGATAGCAAATAAGTATTACTTAGATACCAATAATGTAGCCACCTGGAATAGCTTAAAGGACTAGTTAACGAGCTCCTCCTAAAAGTAATCTGATGTAAGATTTGGTAAAAGCATGGATGGCATAAGAAAGAAGCTTAACGAAGGCTCATAAATGAAAATACACTACAAAGACTAAAGTAGAAAATAGAAATAAAATAATGTACAACATCTTATTTCAAGTTCGGCTCGAGTGTTATTAAATTTGCTTATTTTATAAAAATAAAATTATATATTAGAAATAAAACAACCTAATAAAAATAAGAATAAGTCTGTAATTAAGATGACCGAATTCAATAACAATAATTTAAATAAATAAAAAGGCAAATGCCAGGAAAAGATAGAAGAAAAAGAAACTTCATATGTTATTTCAAAAGCATGTTTCTAAGACAATGCATAATTGTATTTATTAGCAGTTGATTCTGTACTTAAATTTTAAATATAAAAAACGAATACGGTATGGGTCGAAATCTGACCACGTGAGAATGACCTCGAAGGGGGTGGCAAGAAGGTAATTAAGTCATGACTGTACCCACAAGACGCCGTAACGACGAGCATCACGGCCGAGGTCGGGTCACCAAAGGGCTTTTATGGCGTATCGTGTGCCATGGCGTTTAGGAAGGTCAACCTGAAGCGTCCACGACAAACCATAATATAACCGTCAAGAATAATTGGGTAATGGATAATACTTAGCGTATATATACAGATTAAGACAAGAAAGAAGGGGGCTTTTTTCTCTCTTCCTCTCCAAAAACTCACTCAAAAAGGAGATCTTGGACTATTCGAGAAGGGGGATAGAGCCTCATTTCTCATCGTGGTTGAGAACAACTAATTTTTGACCACACTCAAATGTTATACCATTTTACTGTAAATATCCTTTTTAGGTCTAATCTTGATGTTTTAAACTTTTATCTTACTCTTAATAGATTTTATTTAAAAAATAAATAAATCCTCACATTCTTAAAGTACAATTTTATTTCTATTTAGAATTAAAAAACATCACAAATATAAATAATTAGAATTTTAATAAGTAAGTTATAGAATCTTTCTTAGTATCATATAAAGCACATGTAAATATTTAATTTTCCTATGTTGTAAGAAATATTGGTTATTCTTCTTATCTCATAATTTAGTTATCTTTTAAAATAAAAGACAAACAAAAAAATCAAAATGAAGTAAAATAACGTTAAAGTGATAAAGTTTGTTTTATAACTTCTTTGAAGAAAATCAGATTTTTTACTAAACAAAAAAAGAAATTAAAAAAAAAATTAATAATAATAATAATCCTAATTTCCTCCCACCCCTCACGTCACTATGCACACATACACCTTGGTTTCATTTAATTTTTATTTTTTAAAAAAAGGGATAAATCTTGAAAGATTAAAAAAAAAAAATTATTATTATCCTAACTACTCACCAACTACTTCATCCATCTTATTCTATAAATAGACAAGAGGAAAAAAAAAAAAAAAAGGAGGTTAGAGTAAGAGAAAGCAAAAAGAATGAAACAAAAAAAAATTGAAAGCAAAAAAGAAAAGAAGGAGAGGAAGACAACGAGAGGAAGGAAAAATCTGGAAATTTTTTTTTTCAGCAACTAAAAAAGGGACTATTTTTTAGAGTAAGAAGTTCACTTGGAAAAATTATGGAGTTACGTTATTGAGTTCGAAGCCGAAGTTCGAGATTTTGTTCGCAGTTCCGAGTTCGTGATTCTAATACAGTTAGTACACGGGACGTCCGGTGGCATCACCTACGGGCTACAAAGTACATCAGTTCGGATTAGCTTAGTTGGAAAATTTATCCGTCAATATTGTAAGTTTTAGCGCAATCCTGTAGTGTTAATTTTTTTTTTGTTAAGTATGTTCACATTGTCAAGAAAATGTTATCATGTTCTAATTTAGATTGTGTTAGTAGTATTTTAAGAATACATGTGGAAATAATACCCCACTATTATCCATATACGAACATCAATGAAGGAGCAGTTATAAATACACAAAAAAAAATTAAAGAAGATACTGCTAAAAACATATTTGTATCTTATAAATAAGAAGTAATACAATCACAAATTATATGTAACCCTTTTTTTGGTGATCCTTTAGAGGACAAGCAATAGCCAATCACATTTTGAACTGAAATATTAGTTTATCACAGTGTTACCTAATTAGATACATTAATTAGTTCTATTATAGTACTTTAACAAATAATACTATCTGAATACATACGCAATTAAAATTTTATTATTTTTGTAAAAATTTGTGGTAATTAGTAATCCTATTGTGGCTATCATAATAAATTGGTCGGTGTTAAGAGACAAAATTATTAAATATTTTAAATACGCTATTAGTCCATGTGTTCATACCTGAACCTCAGATTAATATGTTTAAATAATAATACGGTCATGTGCGCATTCCTGCGTCTCGATGCCTTTTAAATGTAAAATAATTATGTTTTAACCATGTGTACATTTTGTACCTTGGTTTAACATCTAAATTCATAAATATACCTTATGTGCGTATCGCATCAAAGTAAAAAAAAGTAATAAAAATACAATAATTAATTGAGCGGTAATAAATAAATCATGATCAATAAAATACAAGAATAGCTAAAAAAAATTGATTTAAGCCTTACATGAGTCAATAAAGCGACCATGCTAGAACCACGGGACTCGAGGGGTGCCTTACACCTTCCCCTCGGTTAACAGAATTCCTTACTCGGTCTTCTGTTTTCGTAGACCATGAAATAAGAGTCAAACCTTCCGTTTGAAAGGGATCCAAATAAAAGGTGACTTGGAATACCAAAACTCAACTCCAAGTGGCTACTCTAAATAATAAATAATCCCTTTTCAAAACGTCACTTTAACTGGAAAAACTCTTCTAACTCAACCTCGTAATAGGGTTGTGTGGCAAAAAAGAGGTGTGACAGCTCTGGCGACTCTGCTGGGGACAATTAATAAGAATTTGAGCTTTGTATATTGACTCTTGTTTTGCTTTTATCGCATTTTGAATATTATTGTGTTTGGAAGCCTAATGTGTTATTTGTTTCTTATTTACCGCTTTAATATTTATTTGAACTGTGATATAAATTGTATCCTCTCTCGCACCCCTATGAGTCTTCTTATAGGTAGTTATGTTGTGTTTGCT
>ML412224.1:0-13903 GCA_005239525.1 Nicotiana knightiana | reverse complement strand
GTGATAATGCTAGACCTTGTGGAGTCTTGTGAATTTTGATTCCTAAGATCACATCAGCAACTTTCAAGTCTTTCATGTCGAATTTGCTAGCCAACATGCGCTTTGTAGCATTTATATCTGACATGCTTTTTCTCATTATCAACATGTCATCAACATATAAACAAACAATGACTTCATGACCTGGAGTGTTTTTAATGCAAACACATTTGTCGCACTCGTTGATTTTAAACCCACTTTCCAACATTGTTTGATCAAATTTGGCATGGCATTGTTTGGGTGCTTGTTTAAGTCCATAAAGCGACTTAACAAGTTTGCACACTTTCTTTTCTTTACCAGGAACCACAAAACCCTCAGGTTGTTCCATGTAAATCTCTTCCTCCAATTCTCCATTTAAGAAAGCTGTTTTAACATCCATTTGATGGATTTCAAGACCATACACGGCCACTAATGCCACTAGCATCTTAATAGATGTTATCCTTGTTACTGGCAAGTANCTTTCATTTTCTGTTTAAAGATCCATTTCGAACCTAAAGGCTTATTTCCAGGAGGAAGATCAACCAATTCCCAAGTATGGTTATCCAAAATTGATTGAATCTCACTTTTGACTGCCTCTTTCCAAAACACCGAATCAGAAGACGACATAACTGCTTTAAAAGTTTGAGGTTCATTTTCAAGCAAGAATGTCACGAAATCTGGTCTAAAGGAAGTAGATGTTCTTTGACGTTTGCTACGCCGGATCTTCTACACTTGGAGTATTTTCCTTTGGTTCTTCCCGAGGTCGTTTAGGTCTTTCACTTAACGACTCGCATTCAGTTTTATACGGATAAATGCTTTCAAAGAATTCAGCATTATCTGATTCCATTACCGTATTAACATGAATCTCGGGATTATCGGATTTATGGACCAAAAACCGACATGCTTTACTGTTTGTAGCATATCCAATGAAAATGCAATCTACTGTTTTTGGTCCGATTTTAACCCTTTTAGGTAAATGAACTTGTACCTTTGCTAGACACCCCCACACGTTGAAATATTTGAAGTTAGGTTTTCTTCCTTTCCATTTTTCATATGGAATAGATTGCGTTTTGATGTGGGGTACTCTGTTGAGTATTCAGCTAGCTGTAAGGATAGCTTCCCCCCACAAACTCTGCGGTGATCTGGAACTTATTAGTAAAGAATTCATTATTTCCTTTAATGTCCGATTTTTTCTTTCCGCAATTCCGTTGGATTGAGGTGTGTAAGGTGCAATATTTTGATGGATAATTCCATATTCCGAACATATTTCTGCAAACGGAGATTCATATTCTCCACCTCTATCACTTCTAATCATTTTGATCTTTTTATTCAATTGATTCTCTACTTCATTATTGTATTGCTTAAATGCTTCAATTGCTTCATCCTTACTATTGAGAAAATAAACATAACAATATCGAGTGCAGTCGTTAATAAAAGTATTAAAATACTTTTTCCCACCTTGAGATAGTGTCGACTTCATATCGCAAATGTCAGTATGAATTAAGTCTAAAGGATTTGAATTCCTTTCAATAGACTTATATGGATGTTTTACAAACTTAGATTGAACACATATTTGATGTTTCGATTTATTACACTCGAATTTAGACAATACTTCTAAATTAATTAACTTCCGCAAGGTTTTATCATTGACATGTCATAAATGAATATGTCATAAATCATTTGACTCCAACAAATAAGAAGAAGCTGAAATTTTATTCATACTATCAACAACCATTACATTGAGTTTGAAAAGGCCCTCCGTGAGGTAGCCTTTTCCAACATACATTTCGTTCTTGCTCACAACAACTTTNTATGCCATAAATCATTTGACTCCAACAAATAAGAAGAAGCTGAAATTTTATTCATACTATCAACAACCATTACATTGAGTTTGAAAAGGCCCTCCGTGAGGTAGCCTTTTCCAACATACATTTCGTTCTTGCTCACAACAACTTTATCAGAGACAAATAAACATTTGAATCCATTCTTCACAAGTAAAGAAGTGGAAACTAAATTCTTCCTAATAGTAGGAACATGAAGAACATTGTTGAGCGTTAACACCTTGCCAGAAGTCATCTTTAAGAATATCTTCCCATAACCTTCAATCTTAGCTGTTGAATTATTTCCCATGGAAATCTCTTCTTCGGGGCCAACAATAGAGTAAGTAGCAAATGCTTCTTTGACAGCACAAACATGTCGAGTGGCTCCGAAGTCAATCCACCACTCCTTCGGATTCCCAACTAAGTTGCATTCCAAAAGCATTGCACAAAGATCATCAATGTCATCATTTTTCTCCACTATGTTGGCCTGTCCCTTCTTCTTATCCTTTTCGGGGAGACGACAATCAGGGGCTTTGTGACCAACTCTTCCATAATTGTGGTNTTCTTCAAGCATGCATCTTCTGTCTTGTACTTCTTCTCAAGTGCGTCCCATAATTCTTTCGAAGTATTTATCGCATTGTATACATTGTACAAGTCATCCTCTAAAGAACTTAAAATATAGCTTTGCAAAGAAAATTTGCCTGCTTCCATGCCTCAACAATCATGAACTTTTCATTGTCCGGTATGTCCGCAGCAGGCACTGGAGGCTCTTCACTAGTGAATTTCTGCATACCAAGTGTGGTAAGCCAGAAGAACAGCCTTTGTTACCATCCTTTGAAGTTGGCTCCAGAAAATTTCCCCGATTTTTCTGCCAGTGGAACAGCAGTCCAGCTTGACGAGGCTATCGTCGTTGCCGCAACAGTCGCAGAAGAATTTCTGTTATCAATTGCCATTTCTCACTGTCAACAACAAAAGAGTTCAATCAATGGAAAAACTAGAACAGTAAACAATACTGTAATCAACAATAAACAGTATGTATAATAAATAAAAACCGAAGTTTTTATATATTGTTTCACAGAAAACGATGAATTTTTTATGTTCTTCAAATCGTTTTCTGAATTTCAAAACTCTGATGAGTCTTCAAATCAGAATAATAAAATTCAGAAGGAGTAGAAAACACACAGGTTTTAATCTCCACAAAAAGAATACAGAAAATAAAAATATAATTCCCTTAAGATTGTTATTAAACTGTATTGGTGTAATATAAAATAATAAATTTTCTGTAGAAACAGTGAGAAACCTTACTAGCGCGGGCTCTAGCGCGGGATTAGCGCGGCCGCACTAGTGAAATTTACCAGGGACAGTGAGAAGAACCTGACTAGCGCGACCACTAGCGCGTGCTGAACGCGGGCGCGCTAGTCTAGGCGTCCTTAGATTTTCTATGGAAAAATAATATAAGAATAAACCGAGCCCACTGAATACACAGTGTGTCCTTAAGAAATTTATTCCCCTCAAGTACCCGAGGTTTGGAATATATCCTCCCAGGATATAACGATTTAACTCACCAGCGTATCGGTACCAAAAACTCGGTGATCAGCGAACCACATGGTCGTAAAACACACAGGAATATTTTTGTGCAGAAGAAGAAGAAGAAGAAGAAGAAGAAGATCAGAAAATTTAGTAAGTAAAGATTCTGGAATTCAAGGCATATTTATAGCCAATTTGGTACTATTTCTGAAAAGGTTTTGCAACCTTTCAGAACTTCTGAAAAGGTTTTGCAACCTTTCAGAACAACCATAGTTGTTGGAACAGGTGTAACGATTGCGGAAAAATTAAAAACGGATTTAAAATAATCCGGGAAAGAAAAACGGACCAGACCTTTGTCTAAAAGATTAATCAATTAATCTTTGACCGAAGCCGAAGCTGAAGTCGAGCAGGCGACGATGACGACGGCGCAAGGCTTGCCTTCTTCTCAACTCTTTAAGAGCTAGAAGAAGAGCTTCTCTATATATACACATATATTTTCTTTCCTTCTTCCAATGAGGAACAAAGTGCACTAATTCAAAATTTCACTTCCATCCATTTCTTTTCCCACCATTTTTCATTGACTCTATTTAAACTACACCAAACTTAAAATTAAGTTACACTAAGCTTAAAGACCAACATATGCATCTTACTAAATTTTAATTATTATTCAACTTGTAGGTTCAGACGACATCCAACCTCTTACCTCGTCAAATAAGTCGACCATCCAAATTATTATTATTTACTCAAAAATTTATTAATAATAATATTGATATTATTTTATAGAATCATGTTTACATTACTCAACATACACGTCACTATTAAAGAAAAACAAGAAAGGAAAGGAGAGCCGAAGAAGAAAGATACTACTAGCAATTTTCTGAGACAACTTGCAACATCGTTGTAATATTCTGAGTTTGTGCGTATATATATATATATTCTTTATTCATTATCGTGCCGAGGTAAACGGTCACCGTCCTTACGCACTTCCCCACCGAGTAATTGATGTGTTGCGACTTCCAGCGATCTCATCTACTTGTAAAACCCAGCAACTCACAAAAACCAGAGATTTATTAGAGTTGCCAAAACAAAGAAATATAGCTATGAAAGCTTTGTTATATCCAGACCCATTGATATCTCCAGTACCAATAACAAAAACCAGACCTTTTTTGAATCCTCAAACTTCCGTTCGATTTCCCATTAAACGCGTCGACTATTGGGTCGGGAAAAGCGGTTATTCGGCCATTAATGCTCTATTGGATTCGGGATCGATTGATGAACTGAGGCTACAAGAACCCGATATTAAGAACCCGTCTCTGTCAACTTCGTATCGGAATTATGAGTTACCAAAGCCCAATCAGACTGTACTGGAAGCTCAAACCAAAGTTTGTACTGGGCCCACTCAAACCAGGCCTCTCACTGAGGAACAGGCCTTCAAGGTCTTGGACACCATTTTGAAATCAGGTTATTCTGATTTGACTTTGTCTCTCTAATTTTTATTCTTTTCTTTTGTTTTTCTGGTATTGTGACATGTTTTAGGATTAAACCGTTAGGTAAGCCAACACTTATAGTCAACCAAAGTAAGACAAAAATAAAGGATAATCAGCTGTCATGATATAGATAAAACATATATGAGTCTGACAACATCAACTAAATGCGAAAAATACTAAGTCAATCTCCCAAAAAACCCGCAGAATCATGAGCTACTAAAAAGAGTACAACTAGGTCTCAAATGTAAAATGTTGTCTAGAACAAAATAAACAGTAGGATAGTGCAAATCCAACATAGCAGCTCACCACGAAGTCTCCAAAACGAAGCAACTAAGCACCCTCCTGGACGCCGCTAGGACCAATACCAGGATCTACACAGTAATGTGCAGAAGTGTAGTATGAGTACATAATTAAAAAGTAACAAGTCTAACCCTGATGAAGTAGTGGCGAGGTTTAGACAAAATATTCATACTTAACATATTTCACTCACAAAAATATACAGTAAATGGAGAAAACGACCAAGAAACCACGGATATAGATAGCAAGGTGGCCCTGTCAAGGAACAAGTATTAAACATACTGAATCCGCATATAAGGATGGTATGCACCAAATAACATGTGTATGCATGCTCTACGTGAGTTTAGAATGTCTATGCATGATAAAAACTGAACTCTACTTTAACCAATGCCTCCTAGGTGCCCGACACCTCCTTGGTGTCCAATACCATTGCTCACACACGGCCCAAAATAACATGGATAATCACATGACTCCAAGGGGATGAATCCAAATCAATGCGCTCGAGCTTTATAGCTCCATAATGAATCATTAATATCTCAGAAATTAGTCATCAAACCGTATGGAATGTACATCGTACCAAATCATAATAACTGCAGGGAATGTCCGATCGTGCCAACCTCAGTCCATAGCAGAGTATATATGCATGGATGTATGCATATGAACAAGAAATAAGCATGTATAATGCATATGGACAGAGAAATCAACATGCGGAGATGTATGCATGTGTATAAGTATGACTACGACTTAAGTTGCTTGGGCACGGGTGCGGATCTAGAGGTTGGATCCTATGGATCTTAGTACGGATACGGGTGGGGGATCCGGCTAAAAAATATTCAGAAATATAGAAATTATCTCTAAATTATGAGAAAATTTGTGGAATACTTACGTATAACTTGTAAAGCATGGATTTCTTCTTTATTCTCAAGTTGTCGATAAGTAAAGGATTGATTTCCTAGATAAGATATGCTATTTTCTTCAAATTTACCCTAGCTTTGGTTTTTGAAATTCTCACGCAAACCTGTAACTTTTTTCTAGCAATGCCCTTTAGCTCCCCCGACATCCTGAAACACACCCGAGCCCTTTGGTATCCTGTCGAATCATCCTAACAAGTGCGTACACCCTTTACAAGCTTGTCCAAGGGCTCAAAACATATCGGGAAACATTATAACTAAGAATCAAGCTCCGAGCCAAATATGAATTTTTTAAAATTTTTCAAGCTTCAAACTTCACAAAATAGGCCTGAATCACTCTCGATCCTTTCGGGTCACCTCTCAACCATCCCAGCAAGTCCAAATAACCTATATGGACTTTTCCAAAAGCTTGAAACACAAAATGAAACGCAATAACACAAAAGTCAACCCCAAGTCAAACTTATGAACTTTAAAGTTCTTTAAATTGCCAACTTTCAACCAAAAGTGCCGAATTCTTCCGGGCCACCCGATACCCGATCTAAATATACGTACAAGTCCAAAATTGTCATACAAACCTATCAGAACCCTCAAATTACCAATCCGTGCCCGTTTACCCAAAATGTTGACTTTGGTCAACTCTCTTAGTTAAAGCCTCTAATCATGAACCAAGTGTTCCAAACTTCCGAGCTTCTTGGGACCTGAATCACTCGTCCTCGCAAGTAATAAAACATCAAATGAACCTACGGAAAATCTCAAATAGGGGAATGGGGTTCTAGAACTCAAAACGACCGCTTTGGTCGTTAGGTATCCAAATTAGCTTTTAGATGACCTGATCTGATTAAGTACTTTTTACATGATCAGAAAATTAGAATTTAAGCTCGTTGTTTTACTTTTCTCATTTCCTTTTGAGTAGAACTTCTTTGTATATTCAATACAGTGTGATATTACATGGCATATTGCTCTAAAAGACTTAGCTAAGAACACCCAAAGGAACCATATATATGATCAAATTGGTCAAGATTATTGCTTAGTTGTTTGTGTTACACTTAACATTAGGTGTGATGTTTGGCGGTTCCTTTGGTTGGAGATTTATATGTACATGTAGAGAAGAGTGAGATTGCATAAAATGCTAGTTTTAGAGAATCTAAGAACATACATATGCACGAAACGCATGCATATATATGTACACACATTATATATGGTCTACGGGTCTGCTTGCTTGCACCTCACCTAAGTTGCTCGGACTTGGGTGAGGGTATCCGATACGGGAACGGGTCCGAGTATCGGATTCGGCAAAATTTAAATTTTAAGATTCGGGGGTGCGCATCCGGATATAGATACAGCGGGGATTCGACTAATAAAAAATAGAGCTATAAAAATATTGTAAATTTTGAGAGATATTCTGTGAAAAACTTACATGAATATTGTACAATTCTATCTTTCATTCTCCAAGATGAACATTATTCTTTCATTGTTCTAAAATTGTTTTTATTATTGAATTTGAGAAATCAAAATCTCAATTTTTCTCCCAAATTTGTCGATGGACTCCGGTCAAAGTGTCCGAAGTCAGTTGACCGTTTCTGGGACGTATCCCGTCCCCATATCTATATCCGTCCCGTATCCGGACGGGGACGACACCAAAATCGAAAAGTCCACGCAACTTAGCACCTCACTATTCCACCAGGTAGTTTTGGGGGCCAAATGCATAAAACAAATTATTTATTCAAGTGCTTTGTCCAAAAGTGATGGTAATTAATTAAACTACTGGAAGAATTGTAAAACAAATAAATAAAGTAAGGGATCGAACGAAACATGTGAGCAATTTAGGGAAATTTATTTATATATTTGTTTTTTTGAGAAGGAACTTAGGGTAAAAATCAATAAGAGTGAGTATTCCACATTTATAGGCTAGCTAACTGTCACGACCCGAAAACCTACCTTCAGGTCGTGACTGCGTCTAACGTTGAACCCGCTAGACAAGCCAACGTGTACAGTTAAACTAGCATGATAACACCGAATTAACAGAATTAACTAAAAATACTTTATAATTTTTAACAACAATAGTAGATAAATCCCAAGCTAAGTAAAGATAACATNCATCACCCTTCGTGCTTTTACTCTCTTCCTCACTATGCAATATATGATGTAATCAATGTAAATCATGGCACGACATCACCCTTCGTGATTTACACTCTTCCTCACCAATGCAATGACAATTATCAAAATGGCAAGGGATGCAGCATAGTGGAATCACAAATCATGATCACCATCAGTCATTATCATAACAAATTGTCCGGCAAGGGTCTCAGCTATAACCAACCTTTTCAAGTATATCCTTTACAATTGGGTCCTCAATAGAACCATTACATCACAAGTTCATCAACGAGGATTTTCAACAACAATCAACTTCCAAGTAGAGACAAATTCATAATACAATGGATATGGAAGTAAGAACAAGAATGTCATCAAAAAATGGACTCACGGGCATGCTTGACACATAATGCATAGGTACTCGTCACCTCACCTATGCATTGAACATGATAAACACCTAGCACATAGCATACGATACCTATCCCCTCACCAAAAAGTTACGCAAGACACTTACCTCGGGTCCAAAAATAGCAATCAAGCCTCTAACACCGCCTTTCCTTTTGAATTCAACTCCGGAACAACAATATCTAGACATAATTAACTTAAGTATATCAATAATGACTCAATAAATCAATCCCATAGCCTAATTATCCATTTTCTAGCATTCTTTCAAAAATACCAAAATTCGACCCCGGGCCCGCTTGATCCAAACACGAGGCTCGGACCAAAACCCGATCACCCATACCCCCACGAGTTCAAATATATGATTTGTTTTGAAACCCGACCCCAAATTGAGGTTGAATTACCCAAAATTCCATAAGCCCCAACTCTACCCAAAACCCCTAATTTCTACTTTGAGTTTAGGATTTTAGGCCTAGATTCTAGTGATTAGGGAAGGAAAGTGGAAGAAATTGGTGATAAGATCACTTACCCAAGTGGTTATGGAGGGAATCTAGCTTAGGGGTCGTCAATGGGGTTTTGGAGAAGAAGGAATTGATAAAGAAGTGGAAATCCCGAAATAACATTCTGTTTTTGACTTAAGAAAATAACTGGGCGATTTTGTTCTCTGCGATCGCGGAAGAAGGGCTGCGATCGCAGAGCTATAGAAATTCCTACTATGCGACCACAGACGGAAGGCTGCGATCGCAGAATAGCCTGACTCATACGTCTGCGATCGCGGAGGTTATGGTGCGATCGCAGAGAGATGCTACCGGCCCCCACCCCAGACCGCCTATACTCTATGCGATCGCGGAAGCAACTATGCGATCGCATAGAGTCACAGAACCCTCCCCTCTCAAACACAGTATGCGATCGTGGAGCTAGGCCTGCGATCGCACTGAACAAGACCAGACACCAGATATGGACTTTTACACCAGAAATTCTAAGTCTTTTACACCCTGTTACCTACCCGAAACTCACCTGAGCCCTCGGGGCTCAAAACCAAACAAACACACGACTCCCAAATCACCATACAGACTTATTTAAGCATTTAAATCACCAAAATATCATCAAAAACAAGGAATTAAACCTCAAAACTCATAGAATTTTCTTAAAACTTCATAAGGCTTAATTATTCCGATTTTGATCCTAAACACGTTATATTAAGTCCGTTTTACAGTAAACTTTACAGATAACTCACATAACATATATTAACCCTGTTCCGGGCTCCGGAACCATAATACGGGCCCGGTAACACGGTTTTACATAAATATTCATTTTCAAAAACCTTAATTTTTTTCAGAAAACAATTTTCCTTAAAAATTCATTTCTCGGGCTTGGGACCTCGGAATTTGATTCCGGGCATACGCTCGAGTCCCATATTTTCCCACGGACCCCCCGGGACCGTCAAATCTCGGGTCCGGATCCGTTTACCAAAATTGTTGACCAAAGTCAATTTTAATCAATTAATTATTATAAAATCAACTTTTCATCTAGTTTTCACATCAAAGCTTCCCGGCTACATGCCCGGGTTGCGCACGCATATCGAGGTGAGATTAACGGAGGCTTTCGGGGCCTCTGAACACAGATTTAGATAAATTAACATAGGATGACCTTTTGGGTCATCACACTAACAATCCCGTAGAGTTATCCGTTTAAATTGACTAACTGAATTATCTGGTTTATTGGTTGACAAGGTTAATATTGCTCGTAAGCATCTTCCGAGTGACTCGCCTATTCAATTTAACCTAACGCCTACATTCCTGTTGGATTAAAATTAACAAGAACGGATTAATAATTCCTGTATAATTACCAAGCAAGACGATTAGGTAGATTCCTATCTTAACCAGGAACCCATTCCTCGAGGCCCAGGTTTAGAAACTTGCGCTAGTCAATCCTATCTGCAATTTAGAATTCTCTCTCCCCTTTCCCGAGTACAATCATAGATTCACAGATAGTATTCAATAGTTGGCCTGGCAATTAAATAATAAGCTCGGGATAGAATAAACAAACCAATACGATAAATCGATATAATCAATTCAGACGTCAAACATCAACATTCATGTAGCACCCATAACCCTAGAACTAAGAAATTAACCACTCATAATCATCTAAATAATCATACGAATGTTTAAAAACCATCCTATAAAAAAAGATAAAGGAAAGAAAAACTCTATTGAATCCGGGCTCCAAAGTGTCGTAGCCGTGTTTCTCCTTCACAAAGGCCAAACTCCCCCTCAAATACAAGTTTAAGGCCTATTTATAGGTGTAGGAAAAGTCTTTAGTGATTTTAATCAAGTCCAACCAAAGTTAGGCTTTCACTGTGCGTGTGTACTTAGGCGTCAGTCGCGTGCCTATGTCTAGGCTCCAAAACTCCTTGTACTGCACACTACAGGTGCGCGTCGCTCGACCAAAATGCAGCTACCATCCAATTCGTTCCATTTGCTGCTTTAATGTCTTGGATCGTGTATTAGCTCCCTGCCTAATTCTTTGACTTCAATGATTGCTCCTCTTTATTTGGTAGTCCTAGGCTTTGTAAATCTTGCTTTCCATGCTTCATGCATTTATCTTTCAATTCTTTTAGTAAATCTCTTCCACGTCATTATATAATTATCCTAATTCGCAAAACATCAAACAATTAGTATAAATCTCATAATTGAAAAATTGGTAAAAATGCAAGTAAATTAATACCGAAACTTACATAAATATGCCCAACATCAGTAGTTTTCACCCACCGCCAGTATAAGTATTGGGTAACTCACCCACTAAAGCTGTGACAGATGGTAAAGATTTACGTAGTATCACCTTTGTTGAGATTTGAATGTTGGTTTCTGAAGTTGTTACTCTAACTATTTGACTGCTATGTATCACCCATGGGTGGAGAACCCTATAAATCTTGGCATTAGAATGATAGACCTATGGATATGGAGTATTCAGATAGCTGGCTCCAACTAGTTTGAGATTGTATAGTTGATATTTGATCTACCATTCTCAAGGCGATAAAGGAGGGAAAAGAAATGGAAAAGTAAAAACAGTCTTAAGGAATCCCAACTAAGTATGTTTCAAATAATTCAGGTTCATATTGTAGCTCGGAGTTATTGATGGTTAGTACATCTGGTGTCCTGATTTTGGCCCTCTTCCAGAAATCTGCATGCCAATGTTGCTTGATTTAAGTCACGGCAAGTATACCTTCAGAAGAGAAAATTGACAAGGTCCAAGTAATTTAAATAAAGCAAAACCACAAAAAGTATTGAGGCATGAATTCCCATATCCCAGAGTAAAACTTGCTTTGCCATTAAAATGGTTATATTTGTGTAAGACTTCTTGATGAGTACTAAAGTTACTTAGTAGCATAATGTTTGATTTCAGCAAAGGGAGAGCTCAAAGACGAAGAACCTGTATCAAAAGCACAACTTGGGGCATTTTTTTCTGCAATGACCATTCGTGCAAATGCCTTCCCAGAGCCAACCCAATGGAGTGAAGGGGAAAGGCGTGCAATGAACCATTATTGGCCGCAATTGATTCGGGTGCTTCCCCAGGATACCATATTTATTGCTGATCCAGAAGGCTCGATAATGGGGGTTGGCAGTTCAATAGGCCCTCAATTCGTTGGTAACGGTACTGCGGAGATGAGACTCGTTGGTGCCCTTAGGGAAGTTTTGGCTGGGGGTCATCTTGGATATGAGGAAGTTCAGGGTGTTCTAAAAGATGTCCTTCCATTGAAAGTAGGAGAAATGGAATCATCTAGTGTAAGTGAGTCACTGTTTTCTGCATTTATGATAGGCCAACGAATGAATCGGGAAACAGACCGCGAGCTGAAAGCCTACTGCCTTGCATTTGATAATGAACTTGGTAATATACTATTTCCTGGTGCTAAATGGCATTGGTTGTTGCTTGTTACGTGCCTGCTGCTAAATGGCATTGGTTGTTGCTTGTTACGTGCCTGCTGCTAAATGACATTTCTTTATTATCTGCTATAATCTTGTCATCATCCCTTTCAGGCCCTGCACCAGTTGCTGATGTAAACTCATTGACTCACTACGGTGAGCCTTATGATGGAAATACCCGCTACTTCAGAAGTACATTGTTTGTTGCTGCTGTTAGATCCTGCTATGGTGAATCTTGCTTGCTCCATGGTGTGGATTGGATGCCACCAAAGGTGTCATGTGCCTATATGCTGTAATAAGATGTCCATTACTTAATATCTATATCAAAAATTTATGTCTGATATATATACTGAAAAGATTTTACTAGTAGAAAACATGATTATGCAAGGAAATATTTACTTGAAGAGGCACCTGCTGCAAAAAATTGTCCTCAAATAGTCACCTTTTCAAATGAAAATTTGAGTTTGCAGAAAATGTTATGATCCAATAATAGCAGATAGATTTCTACATCCGTTCAATTTTTTTTTAAGCAAGTGGTTTAACCAAACCTCATTTTCTTATTCCAGGGAGGCATCACTGAAGAACAAATGCTGATGTTTATGGGAGCAAACACACACTTAACCCCCTCTCAAGCTAAAAAGCTTCTTGAGGTCCATGATTTTCCCGTCCCTTGATACCTTTTTTGCATTAAACTTACATAATCTGTTGCAGTTTATTAGTAATCCAAATTGTATTCAGGATGATGAAGTTGGTTTTGCTTATATAAGTCAACGAGAAGCTCGCCCATCTTTGTACGTAGATCCAACCTTTCAGAAACCAAATCATTATCTCTTTATTTTTGTTTTTTTCCTTTTATTATTTTCTTGCACGTCCTAAAGGGAAAGATAATGCCTCGATTAACTTCCCAGCAACTGTCCTAGCAGTTAAAAATAGAAAGGATATATTTCTGCTATAGATTCTGCAATCTGGCCTTCCCAATTCTGAAGGCTTTTTTAAAGTTCTAGGTTCATAGAATCTGATGGTTTGAGATATTCTGTATGGGTGTTCCAAAGCCTTTCTATATGTTGGACTCCTCCCTTCCTCGATGTTCTTCATATTTCAGTTTCCCATCTGAACGTGGCTCCTCCCATTGAGCTCTTTTTCACTTTTGAGTTTCCTTGGCTTACTTAAAAAATATGTGAGATATCATTATGTCTTCTATTTGAGTACTTATACCATGCTCTTACTTATTGTTTGTTTGAGGGGAATGCATTTTCTTTTTGGTGCAAGACTGCAAGTATAAAACCGTAAATTCTGATATCTAGCTAGGCTTTGAACAGTTACTACATTCCTGAATATCGTGTGAAAATGAAGAAATAAAACTATTTATATTTAAAATATTTATGCATAAGTTATGCATTTTTTTTTTTTTTTGAAATGGCTTCTGCATT
>ML412222.1:26563-50547 GCA_005239525.1 Nicotiana knightiana | reverse complement strand
GGCTGGCCATTCCACACTGCACTTACTCTATATTGGCTATGAAATCTGGGTGTGAGCACTGCCTGGTAGCCCTTGAGGTCCTTAGGGAACTCTGACACACCCGGATTATGAGAAAGGTTGTGAAATAATGCTTGGCATTGAGGACCGAGAGACTTGAGCCTCTTATGAAGGGTCCCTATAGTTAATTTCTCATTTTCTTATTTTTAGTTATGTAATCCCTATTCAATGGTCTTTAATAATTAATGTAAACAACTATGGGTCGGATAGTGAAAATGGGTGGGTGATATGCATGTTGTAGTATAATTAAGGGTAGAGACCATGTTTCTAGGTTTATTTTCTCTATGCGCAATAGCAGCCATGTTTAGGTACAACATGTCGTGCATTAGATATCATGCTACTTAGGCTCATATATAATTCTTTCCTTTCAGCATGTCATCATTCATTGCCCTCACTTAGAGATCCTGCCTATAGGACAAATAATTAAGTAAATTGCTATTATGTGATTCTGCTCATATAAACGTATTCTAAAACTTCATTAGAAGTCCTGTCCTAGGATAAATAATGTTAACTGCAATCATGTCTCACCATGCCTACGCACTTAGAGATCCTGTTTCTAGGTAAACAACATTAAGAAAATATATATAACCTATGTTATTCCTGAAACTGTGCATAATGTTATGATTCTATGTACATTTAGAAATCCTTCTTAAGTTATTATGCATCATGCTGCATTAGACATCATGCTATAGGATCGTATTCATTTAACTGCACATAGTCTAAATACAGATATCTAAACAGTCCCCTGTTCTAAACGACTGGTAATTAGTCCTGGCACATCTTCAACGCCTAAAATTGCATGTTATTAGCTATAAACAACCTAGAGTCGTTAACAAATCTGAATAACTGTTGCATGATATCCTACACCTAGGCAAGCCTTAGGTAATCAACTTAAAAAATAAAATCAGAAATGTCTTTGTGATCATATTTAACTGTCAGCATGCTTAAAACCAGTAGGCAAGCCTGATTAAGACTTCCTCTTTGAGTTATGCAATAAATCTGTCTTTGTGTTATCACCTAGATACCATGCTTTAGGATTCTGAATTAATATGGACCTTCGTTGTGTATGAGACATGTTGTTTATGTGCACTATGTGTGGAGGAATACTTGAGCCTTTATATGCTTTCCATGCTTTCCCTTTATCTGCAGTCCTACTTGTTTTGTTATCTGTCGCCCTAGAATTTTTACCTTTAAAACCTGAGGGTCCGGCTAGCACCTCCCTTTAGGATAGGAGTCCTAATTTCCTCCGAGACTGATAGGAAGGGATGGGTAACAGAATGCAATAGTGGCTGAGACCAACACTCATTTTTAATAACCTTACAGGGTGGGAAGGGTAGAATATGGATATGATGACCGGTGCGCTAATACCACGTGTAGCCCCTCTTCGAGGAGTGATTATCGGGTATTGCATTGATTTGACCCATATTATTATAAACCTAGGATACCTTTTATATGCTTAGCTCATAATCCTTTCGAAGTCTAATGTCCTTTATTATTTTCAAACATCCGCATGCTTAAGACTTAAATCCCTTCTTATTTGAGACTTTACTTGTTATTTTCTAATTGTACAAATTCACATAAACCATTTGGTCAGGAACCACACTTGTGGATCCTGAGGGATGCCTAACACCTTCCCCTTAGGATAATTTCAAGCCCTTACCCAATCTCTTGTCAGTAACGTAGTTGTAATTGAACCCCTTAGTTTCCCTAACGCACCGTTAAAATCGTTAGGTGGCGACTCTTTAAAATATGCAAACCCCTTTCCCAAAAGGAACGAGTTGTCTCAACCAATGTCATAAACCCTTTCAACCGGCCCCGAAAGGAGCGCTTGGGGAAAAGAGGGGCGCGACAGTGCCAAGTGGCGATGTTTCATTGTAGATTCACTTACTTCACCTTTATTTTATTGCTTCTATTTAGTATGTGTTTTCCACAATTAGGCTTACCTAGTCATAGAGACTAGGCGCCGTCACGATGCCTTTTCGGTGGGTAGATCGGGTCGTGACAAGTTTGTATCAGAGTGTCTAGGTTCCTAGGAGTCATAAGTCACAAGCCGGTTTATTAGAGTCTCGTGGATCGGTGCAGAGACGTCCGTATCTATCTTCGGGAGGCTATGTAGCTGTTAGGAACAATCATATTTCTTTGATTTCCTTTTTCGTGCGAGTTATTGACATCAAAAAAAAATTCTAAAATTCTATTCTATTCTTTCCCACATATGGTGAGGACTCGTACTGGGAGGACCGATGACCAGGCACCTGATCCCCCTTCCAGAGCCGTAAGAGGCCGGGGCCGGGGTAGAAAACGACCACGCGGTGCAGCCCAAGCACCGACGAGAGCAGCGGCAGAGGAGTCTATGGCAGCCCCAGTTGAAGAGCCGACAGAGGAGGTCCATATTGCTGCTCCAGCCTTGTAGGAGACCTTCGCTCAGTTCATGAGCATGTTCAGTACTCTAGCGCAGGCTGGACTATTTTCGATAGCTCCCGCTACATCTCAGGCCGGGGGAGGGGCACAGACTCCCGCAGCCCGCACTCCTGATTAGAGGGGCCAGGTTGATCAGGCCCCCGAGTATATTCCTATACCCCCAGCAGCTCCAGTTCAGCATGATCCTAGGGCAGCGACTTCTGAGGCCGAGCAGCTCAGACTCGAGAGGTACAAGTACCACCCACCTACTTTCAGCGGACTAGCTTTAGATGACGCTCTAGGATTTCTTGAGAACTGTCATCGTATTCTCCGCACTATGGTAATTGTGGAGACCAGTGGGGTTTCTTTAACCTCTTTCCAGCTGAGGGGAGCGGCATATCAGTGGTGGGGGGCCTATGAGCTTAGTAGTCCGGACGAGGCAGCCTCACTCACTTGGACTCAAATTTCAGAGATGTTTTTGTGAGAGTATGTCCCTCAGAGCCTTAGGGATTCTTGGCGCACGAAGTTTGAGCAGTTGCGCCAGGGTACTATGACTGTGTCAGAGTATGCAGTCTGTTTCAGTGAGTTAGCTCGCCATGCACCACCCTAGGTTGCCACAGCCAGAGAGCGGGTTCGCCGCTTCATTGAGGGACTCCATCCTAGTATTTGGACCAATATGATAAGAGAGTTGGAGATGGATATCATTTACCAGCAGGCAGTGAGTATTGCTAGGAGAGTAGAGGTCATGTTCGCCCGGGACAGAGAGGAGAGGGAGGCCAAGAGGTCTCGAGAGACTGGCCATTTTTCAGGAGCTCGTGCACCAGCAGCACCTCCTAGACCTCAGGAGTTCTATTATGCACCGCCAGTATCCATCATGCCTCCAGTTCGAGGTGTTATTTCAGGCCAGCCCAGCAGGCCATATCCTATTCAGTCTTAGGTGCAGCGTCCTTCGAGGGGTTGTTTTGAGTGTGGTGACACTCATCAATTAATTAGAGATTTCCCCATGGCCAGGAGGGGTGCGCCTCCACAGTCTTATCAGCCTCCACGTGCTCCGTCGGGTCCTCCGGCTATTCTTCTAGTCCCAGTTGCTGCTCCACCTCCTCAGCCAGCTCGAGGTGGGGGTCAGGGAGGTAGAGGTTAACCTAGAGGGGGAGGTCAGGCCAGATACTATGCTCTTCCATCCTGTTCCGAGGTTGTTGCTTCAGACTTGGTCATCATAGGTATTGTGCCTGTCTGCATAGGGATGCATCAGTATTATTTGATCCAGGCTCTAAGTATTCATAGGTGTCCTCTTATTTTACTCCACATTTGGGGATATCTCGGGATTCTTTGATTTCCCTTGTCTATGTATCTACTCCTGTGGGAGACTCTCTAGTTGTGGACCGCGTATATTAGTCGTGTTTGATTTCTCTTAGTGGTTTTGAGACCAGGTCTGATTTATTATTACTCAGCATGGTAAATTTCGATGTTATCTTGGGCACGGACTGGTTGTCGCCCCATTATGCTATTCTTGATTGTCACGCTAAGACCGTGACGCTTGTTATGCCAGGCTTGCTGAGATTTGAGTGGAGAGTTACCTTAGAGTATACTCCCCGCAGGGTCATTTCATTTCTTAAGGCTCAGCGGATGGTTGAGAAGGGGTGTGATGCGTACTTGGCCCATGTGAGAGATGCCAGTATTGGTACCCCTCTAGTTGAGTCACTTCCAGTAGTGAGGGACTTTTCTGATGTATTCTCAGCTGATCTTCCGGGTTTGCCGCCCGACAGAGATATTGACTTCGGCATTGATTTGTTGTTGGGCACTCAGCCTATTTCTATCCCTCCTTACCATATGGCTCCTCCTGAGTTGAAGGAGTTGAAGGAGCAGTTACAAGAGTTGCTTGATAAGGGTTTCATCAGACCCAATGTATCACCTTGGGGTGCTCCATGTGAAGAAAAATGATGGTTCTATGCGTATGTGTATTGATTATCGACAGTTCAACAAGGTCACTGTGAAGAACAGGTATCCTTTGCCTCGCATTGATGATTTATTCGACCAGCTACAGGGTTCTAGGGTATTCTCCAAGATTGAAATACGTTCTGGCTATCATCAGTTGAAGATTCGGGAGCCGGATATCCCGAAGACTGCCTTCAGGACCAGATATGGCCACTATGAGTTTCTTGTTATGTCACTTGGGATAACCAATTCCCTAGCAGCTTTTATGCATTTGATGCACAGTGTGTTCCGGCCTTATCTTGATTCCTTCGTCATTGTGTTTATTGACGACATCTTGGTGTATTCCCGATCATGGGAAGATCATGAGCAGCATTTGAGAACTGTGCTTCAGACCTTGAGGGAGAAGAGATTGTATGAAAATGTTATGATCCAAAAGGTCATCCCATATATTTCTAGCTAATTCTGTGTTCCGAGGTCGTGAAAACCTCCTTCTATCTTACCTCAATTTGCGTGCGCAGCCCGGGCGTGTAGCCGGGAAGCCTTTATGTGAAAAACTGATAAAAATAAATATTTTTGTATTAGAAATTTGAATAAAGTTGACTTCACTCAACGTTTTTGGTATACGGACCTGGACCCGTGATTTGACGGTCCCGGAGGGTCCATAGGAAAATATGGGACTTGGGCGAGAAATGAATTTTTAAAGAAAATTATTTTCAGAAAAATATAAAGGTTTTTGAAAATGAAATGTTATGTGAAAACTGTGGTATCAGGCCCGTATATTGGTTCCGGAGCCCGGAACAGGTTCAATATGTTTTTTATGTATTATCTGTGAAGTTTGGAAATAAACGGACTTCTTTTGGCGTGATTCGGACCTTAAATGCAAAATTTGAAGTTTATGAAGTTTTTGAGAGTTTCTGTAGATTTTGAGGTTTAATTCGATATTTTTTATGTTATTTGGGTGGTTTAATTACTTGAATAAGTCCATAGGATGTTAATGAGGTTGTGTGTGTATTTGGCTTTGAGCCCGAGGGCTCAGGTGAGTTCCGGGTAAGTGTCGGAGTGCAAAACTTGGTAAAAATCTGGTGTTTTATTATTGTTGCTGGTGTCCAGGTTTTGCCCTATGCAAACGCACAGGGTAGTGTGGGGTCTGGGGGTCTGGGTAAACTATACTCTATGTGAAGCAACTCCAAGGGTGAAAACACGGACCTATAGGGAGAAGACCCTATGTGAACGCATCAACCAGTCGTGAACGCACAATGTCAAAAGGTCTGGGGGACTGGGTGGTGCGAAGCTAGTGCGAACGCACCAGTTGGGGCGCGATCGCGGAGGGTAGGTTAGGATAGCCTGTGCGAACATAGTGCACGTGCCGCGAACACACTGAGTAAGATCGCCCAGTTATTTCTAAGTCTAAAAACAGAACCATTACGGAATTTTTACCAAAATTCATAAACCCTCTTCTTCTCCAAACCCCATAGGCGATTTTTGAAGAGCTTCTTCTAGGCCTAAAAACATGAAATCAAAGGTAGAAATTGAGATTTTTGGGTAGAGTTAGGGCTTTTTGAATATTTGGGAATTTGACCTCGTTTTGGGGTCGGATTTCGAACAAATTATATATTCGGGCTCGTGGGTGAATGGGTGATTGGGTTTTGGTCCGAACCTCGTGTTTCGACCAAGCGGACCCGGGGTCATTTTTGGAAATTTTGGAAGAATGTTGGAAAATCTATAATTAGGCTTTTAGATTGAATTTTTTAGCATTTATTGATGTTATTGAGTCGATTATGTCTAGATACAATTGATTTGGAGTTGAGTTCGTAAGAAAAGCGGTGCTAGAGGCTTGATTTGGATTCTTGGAGTCGATGTAAGTATCTTGCCTAACCTTGTGTGGGGGAACTACCCCTTAGGATTGAGTCTTCTATGTTGATTGTAGTCCGCGTACGCGAGGTGATGAGTGTGTACTCGAACTTACTTGCAAATAGATCGCCCTTTAGGGATTATGGGTCCTTATGTTCCCTGTATAGGAATTGAACTGGTTATATCTGAATTCCTGATTTCTAGTCTCATCTCTTCCTGTTCAAATTAGAAGTACTTTCCTAGCATTCCTTGTTTCTTATATGATCTTAATTGACTTAAATGAAGACTTTGTTTTTCCTACCGTTATGCTATATCTTCCTTCATACGATGCCTATGTGACTAAAACTCGTATAATCTCGCCCTATAAATGTCTAACAAGTAATTCAAAATATCTATACGTTGGTCAAGCATGACCGTGAGTCATACATTGTGATTTAAATGATTTTCCCCTCAAGTACTACTTAGGTTTAATTGATGACCACCCATGTTGATGGTATTTCTCTGATGCTGCCTACTTACTGAGCATTTGTTCAAACTGAGTTTATTCGGTGAAGCTAATTGTCTAAGTGAGATTGGTTATAGCTGATTCCCTTGCCGGGATGATTTGGTTTCTTGGTTGCGAGCTTGAATAGATAGAATTGTGGTTATATTTGCCTTGTTTTCCTCTTTTTATGTTGTTCCTCTTTGTGCTTGGAATTCCTTTCAGTGGCTACTTCTTATGAGTGAGTTTTTACCATTTTGTGATTTAAGTCCTTGTATTGATTTGCTCATCGCACTTTGTACTTGGTCTTGTTTGCTTTTGCGCCGGTTGTGGCAATATATGTTGTTTCTATCACATTCTGGTTGTTTTCCTCAGTGGCTGCATTGCATATTTAAATTGGGACTACGGACAGAGATCCGGGAGCTTTCCCCCTGTACTGCACTGCATATTTAAATTGGGACTACGGATAGAGATCTGGGAGCTTTCTCCCTGTACTGCATAAATTGGGGCTACAGACAGAGATCCGGGAGATTTCTCCCTGTACTACATCGCATATTTAAATTGGGACTACGGACAGAGATCGGGGAGTTTTCCCCCTGTACTGCATTGCATGAAAAATTCTGAGTTGCGGACTGAGTTCCGGTAGTTTTATGATTGAGGAGATTTGGATCGAAAGATATAAATATATATATTGAAAAGTATAGATGAAAAGCAATTATCTCCAGGAAAAGTTATGTCTAAATGACTTCTATTTCGAAAGTATATTTGAAAAGCATTTGTCTTGCAGAATAATGATATTGAAAGAGCAGTATTTGGGAAAGTATATTTTGAACATCACGTATTTTGATGA
The DNA here is from genome assembly GCA_005239525.1 of Nicotiana knightiana. Lineage (NCBI taxonomy): Eukaryota > Viridiplantae > Streptophyta > Magnoliopsida > Solanales > Solanaceae > Nicotiana > Nicotiana knightiana. The sequence goes on along the minus strand of ML412222.1, from coordinate 42,976 downwards.
TATTTGAAAGAGCAGTATTTGGGAAAGTATATTTGAACACCGCGTATTTTGAAGAGACTATGTTGTTAAGATTTCTCTTTATAAATATATATTCAGAGAAAGTATGTTTCAAAGAAGAAATTTCTCTATTTCGAAATGATTATATCTTTAAAGCTTTCAAAATAAACTCACGATTTAAAGGTTTTCACTCGAAGGTTGACCAGTTTTATTGAGTTTATTGGCTAAGGCCTGACGTGGACAAATTGATGCACTGCTGAGTTGTTAGTTCTTTTATTGGGTTCTGATTCTCGCCATTTGGATTGCATTCTTTTATTCTCTTTGTGTATTTCTATTATGCTGCCCGTTGATTGTAATTATTGAATTTCCTTTCGTATTATTTGGTCGTATCATTAATTATATTGTAAAATCTTTAGATAGATATTATGTTTCGGTCTTTTATACATTTATGCCTTTTTACTTATTAGACCGGTGGTGTCTTGACTAGTCCTCGTCACTACTTCACCGAGGTTAGTCTTGATACTTACTGGGCACTGTTGTGGTGTGCTCATACTACACTTCTGCACATTTTTGTGTGCAGATCCAGGTTATTGCTGTTAGTAGCTGCGCAGATCATTGCTGAGGAGACTCAAGGTAACCTGGTGCTGCGTTCGCAGGATTCAGAGTCACCTTCTTATTTTATTTCTATTCAATTGTACTTACTTATTCCGAGACAGTTGTATTTAGATTTGATAGAAAGATTTCGTAGAGCTTATGACTTGTATTTACCGGGTTTTGGGAAATTTGTAAACTATGTCAAGAATTCTATTTCGAAATTGTTAAAATTCCTTTATTATTGTTGTTGTTCAGTGGTAATGTTAGGCTTACCTAGTCCCTAAGACTAGGTGCCATCACGATACCCAACAGATGGAAATTTGGGTCGTGACAGCAAAATTCTCTAAATGTGAGTTCTGGCTTGACTCAATGGCATTCTTGGGCCACATAGTGTCTTGGGATGGTATCAAGGTAGATCCAAAGAAGGTGGAGGCGGTGCAGAGCTGGCCTAGACCGTCATCAGCTACGGAGATCCGCAGTTTCCTTGGTTTGGCTGGGTACTATCGCTATTTTGTGGAGCATTTTTCATCCAATGCAGCACCGATGACCAGGTTGACTCAAAAGGGTGCTCCGTTCAGGTGGACTGAGGAGTGTGAGGAGAGATTTCAAAAGCTCAAGACAGCACTGATTTCAGCTCCAGTGTTGGTATTGCCTACGAGTTCAGGGTCCTATACCGTCTATTGTGATGCTTCGAGGATTAGCCTCAGAGCGGTGTTGATGCAGCACGGTATGGTGATTTCCTACGCGTCCAGAGAGTTGAAGGTGCATGAGAAGAACTATCCAGTTCATGATCTCGAGTTGGCAGCGATTGTTCACGCCCTGAAGATATGGTGTCATTATTTATACGGTGTTCCCTGTGAGATTTTCACCGATCACCAGAGTTTGCAGCACATATTCAAGCAGAAGGACCTCAATTTGCACCAGCGGAGATGGTTGGAGTTGCTAAATGACTATGACATCACTATATTATACCACCCGGGGAAGGCCAATGTGGTGGCCGACGCCTTGAGTTGTCGGGCGGAGAGTTTGGGGAGTTTAGCATATCTTCCGATAGTTGAGAGGCCCTTAGCCTTAGATATTCAGTCCTTAGCCAGTCAGTTCGTGAGGTTGAATCTTTCGGAGCCTTGCCGGGTTTTAGCTTGTGTGGTGGCTCGGTCTTCTCTTTATGACCGCATTCGAGAGTGCCAGTGTGATGATCCCCACCTTCTGGTTCTTCAGGACAGGGTTCGGCGAGGTGACGCCAGGGATGTGACTATAGGAGATAACGGTGTGAAGAGGATGTAGGGTCGGATCTGTGTGCCCAATGTGGATGCAATTTGGGAGTTGATTCGTGAGGAGGCCCATAGCTCGCGGTATTCCATTCATCCGGGTACCGCCGAAGATGTACCAGGATCTGAGACAACACTATTGGTGGAGAAGGATGAAAAAAGATATAGTGGAGTTTGTGGCCAAGTGTCTCAACTGTCAGCAAGTCAAATATGAGCATCAGAGACCGGGAGGGTTACTTTAGCAGATTGAGCTTCCAGAGTGGAAGTGGGAGCGGATCACCATGGACTTCGTGGTTGGACTTCCTCGGACTTTGAAGAAGTTCGATTCTATTTGGGTGATTGTGGATCGGCTGACTAAGTCAACCCATTTCATTCATGTGTTGACTACATACTCCTCCGAGAGGTTGGCAGAGATTTATATCAGGGAGATTGTTCGCCTCTATGGTATTCCAGTATCTATCATTTCAGACAGAGGTACACAGTTCACTTCACGGTTTTGGAGAGCCGTTCAGCAGGATCTAGGCACCAGGTTAGAGTTGAGTACAACCTTTCACTCTCAGACGGACGGGCAGTCCGAGCGCACGATTCAGATTCTTGAGGATATGCTTCGTGCTTGTGTGATGGATTTCGGAGGGTCATGGGACCGATACTTGCCACTTGTAGAGTTTGCTTATAATAACAGCTACCTGTCCAACATTCAGATGACGCCGTATGAGGCTTTGTATGGTACACAGTGTCGGTCCCCAGTGGGATGGTTTGAGTCGGGCAAAGCCTGATTGTTGGGTACAGATTTGGTCCAGGACGCCCTGGACAAGGTGAAGGTGATTGAGGAGAGACTTCGCGCAACTCAGTCCAGGCAAAAGAGTTATGCGGACTGGAAGGTTCGTGATTTGGCATTATGGCTCGTGATCGGTTTTTTCTTCGGGTATCACCTATGAAGGACGTCATGAGGTTCGGGAAGAAGGGTAAGCTGAGTCCGAGATTTATTGGCCCTTTTGAGGTGTTGCAACGTGTTGGGGAGGTTGCTTATAAGCTAGTAGTGCCTCCCAACCTAGTAGGAGTTCATCCAGTATTCCACGTCTCCATGCTCCGGAAGTATCATGGTGACCCGACACATGTTTTGGATTTCAGTTCAGTCCAGTTGGACAAGGATTTATCATATGTTGAGGAGCCAATAGCTATATTAGATAGACAGGTCAGAAAGCTCAGGTCAAAGGATATTGCGTCAGTAAAGGTTCAGTGAAGGGGTCAGTCGGTCGAGGAGGCGACTTGGGAGACCGAGCAGGATATGCGCAGTCAGTACCCTCATCTTTTCACAGCTTCAGGTATGTCTCTATACTCGTTCGAGGACGAACGATTTTCTTAAAAGGGGGAGAATGTAACGACCCGGTAGGTCATTTTTAGAGTTAGCGCCCTGATCCTCTAATAACTCTTTCCCCATGTCTATTTCTGTTTTTGGGACTTGTTGGAGCATTGAGTGGTGAAAATTCGAAGATTTTTTGGACACATAGTCCTTCTATGTGAGTTTAAGCTTTAGAAATCGGACCGTAGTTGGAACTATGGGAAGACGGGTCCGGAATGGGATTCTATCGACTCCGTTAGCTCCGTTGGGTGATTTCGGAGTTAGGAGCATGTTCAGAATGTGCTTTCGAGGTCTGTAGTAGATGTAGGCTTGAATTGGCAAAAGTTAGAATTTCGGCTATTTCGGCCAATAGGTGGAATTTTGATATCGGGCTCAGAATGGAATTCTGAGAGTGGTTGTAGGTTCGTTGTATCATTTTTGACCTGTGTGTAAAATTTGAGGTCATTCGGACTAGTTTTGAGGTATTTCGGCATCGGTTGTAGAGTTTGGAAATTTCATAAGTCCTTAGGTTTGAATACATGTATAATTGGTAATTTTGGTGTTATGTGATGTCTTTTGGAGGCTCGACTAAGTTTGGATAAGGTATTAGGACTGGTTGGTAAGTTTGGTTGAGGCCCCAGAGGCCTCGGGGATGTATCTGATGCTCGACGGGTGAATTTAAAACTTGGAAGAACAGCTGAACCATTGTTGGTTCTGGTGTCTCGCACTTGCGATGGACTTCCGCATGTGCGTACACGCAGGTGCGGGCGAGGGGATCGCAGGTGCGGACTTGGCCAAGTCACCTAGTCCTCGCAGGTGCGGTTGGTTTTCCGCAGATGCGGCCAATTGACTGCAGGTGCGGCCCCAGGCCTTTTTAGTGGGTTTTCACACTTGCGATGGAATTTCCGCAGGTGCGGTCCAAGGGGCGAAGGTGCGGAAATCGCTGGGCAGTTATATCAGATTCGAGGGCTTGAATTTCATAACTTCAAAAAAATCAATTGGAGTTCGGGTGTGGGCGATTTGGAGTGAATTTTGATGATAAGCTTCATAGGTAACGATTCCTAACCCTATTCCCTTTGTATATCATTAATCTATGGCCATTTCTTCCATGCAATTAAGGGATTTAGGCAAAAAATCATGCAAATGGGGAAAAGTTTCCCTAATTAGAAAATCCGAGAATTTAATAGGATTTTTGTCGTCGTCTTTCGATGATTCTTGTTTGAGTGGTTCGTTAGTGAATGGGTATTCTAAATTTGTAACTTTCACTCGATTATGAGAAGTGGGCCTAGGGGACTTTTTGGGCGATTATCCTAAATTCGTGTATTCACCTCGAACTTATTAGCTATTTTGATTCCTGAAAGTGATATTTACATTATGCAATCGAATTGAATAGATTTGGGCCATTCGGAGTCGGATACTCGTGGCAAGAGCGTGGTTTCGAGTTGAGTAGCGCAGTCGAGGTAAGTGACTTACCTAACTCTATGTTGGGGACTTCCCCTAGGATGTTTTAATACTGCTTATATTGATTAGGCACCGTGTGCGTGAGGTGACGAGTACGTGCACGGGCCATTGTTGCAAAAACTCCATTTTTCCTCCATGACTTAAATCATTTCACTCCTATTTCACTGGTTCCTGTATCGACTATGTAGTTTAGATTAGGAAATGGCATGCCTACCTATTTTACTTGAATTTTTCCTAGTTATTACCACATGTACCATGCTTAGATAGTTTTATCCATATCTTGCCTGTGATTTTCCTGAACTATTTTAAATAAAAATTGTATCCTGTATTTGTACTGCATTGCATATTTAAATTGGGATTACGCACGAGATTCTGGGAGCTTTCCCCCCTGTACTGCATAGCATATTTAAATTGGGACTACGGACAAGATTCCGGGAGCTTTCCCCCTGTACTGCATTGCAAATTTAAATTGGGACTACAAACGAGATTCTGGGAGCTTTCCCCCCTGTACTGCATAGCATATTTAAATTGGGACTACGGACAAGATTCCGGGAGCTTTCCCCCTGTACTGCATTGCAAATTTAAATTGGGACTACAAACGAGATTCTGGGAGCTTTCCCCCCTGTACTGCATAGCATATTTAAATTGGGACTACGGACAAGATTCCGGGAGCTTTCCCCCTGTACTGCATTGCAAATTTAAATTGGGACTACAAACGAGATTCTGGGAGCTTTCCCCCCTGTACTGCATAGCATATTTAAATTGGGACTACGGACAAGATTCCGGGAGCTTTCCCCCTGTACTGCATTGCAAATTTAAATTGGGACTACAAACGAGATTCTGGGAGCTTTCCCCCCTGTACTGCATAGCATATTTAAATTGGGACTACGGACGAGATTCTGAGAGCTTTCCCCTGTACTGCATTGCATATTTAAATTGGGATTACGCACGAGATTCTGGGAGCTTTCCCCCCTGTACTGCATTGCATACTTATTACTCTGATATATGATGTGCTGAGTCGAGGGATCCCTGTTATTATTTCCTTTTTGCTCATTGTTTCTACTGATTTGCCTCACCTTATTATATCTCTCTGTTCAAAATTTTAAACTGTTTTTACTATAAAAATCCCATAGAGCCTTAACCTGACCTCGTTACTACTTGACTCGGGTTAGGATCGGCACTTACTGGGTACCAATTTTGTGGTGTACTCATTCCCTTTCTTGCACATGTTTTTCATGTGCAGGTCGAGGTATCAGCGCTCAGTATCGTGGCTAAGGGTCCGAGCGGCAGCTTTTAGGAGACCGAAAGGTAATTCTGCCGTAGAGTCCTTCGAGTATCCTTCCACTCCATATTTTGATAGATTTCTTTTTCATGTAAATTCTCTCTCGTTGTATAGAGCTAATTTGAGACAGAGCTTGTGATTAAAGTGATATTCCGGGTTTTGGGAACATTTGTATTTTGTACGCGCCAAGTGGCGATGTTTTATTGTAGACTCACTTACTTCACCTTTATTTTATTGCTTCTATTTAGCATGTGTTTTCCGCAATTAGGCTTACCTAGTCGTAGAGACTCGGCGCTGTCACGATGCCTTTTCGGTGGGTAAATCGGATCGTGACAGTACCAAAGCCCAGACCAGATGCGCCCGTCGTGCCTCATAAGTTGTTGGATAGATGGACAAAACTACATCCTCCTGCCTTTGGTGGTGAGCGATATGAGGACCCACAGGATTTTATTGACCATTGCAGGGACATGTTTTACAACATGAGAGTATTGGAGTCTAACGGGATGGACTTCACCATATTTCAGTTGGAGGGCAGGGCCTGTAGATGGTGGCAATCCTATCTTCTTAGCAGGACAGTAGGTTCGCCTCCCCTGACTTAGGAATAGTTCACACGTCTCTTTCCGGAGAGACATATTCCACTCTCTCGGAGTGAAGAGCTACGGGGTCAGTTCGAGCAGCTCTAGCAGGGTCAGATTTCTGTGACCAGTTATGAGGCAAGATTCTCTAAGTTGTCCCTCCATGGACTTATGATACTCCCTACCGATGCAGAGAGAGTGCGGATATTTATTTCGGGCTTGCATTATGGTATTCGGGTTACTATGTCCCGAGAGGTGGAGATGGGGACTTCTTATGACCAGGTTGTGGAGATAGGGGAGAAGAGCCCTCGACATTCTGGAGGATCAACGATGCATCGTCTGGGGGAAGAGGTCAGTCCGTGTGGGGTCAGTCCAGCAGACCCACTTATTTTCCGCATTGAGAGGTTGCTATGAGTGCGGGGAGCTTGGTCACATGAGGAAATCTTGCCCTAGGTTTCGGGTCAAGGCGTTGTAGCAGGGCCATCATCCTATGATTTCCGCACCAGCTGCCACACCGACTGTTCGGCCTGCCAGAGGCGGAAGACAGGTGGGTAGGGGTTGCGTTAGAGGTGGAGGCCAAGCAGGTGGCGCTCCAGCTAGGTTCTGTGCTTTTCCAGCCAGACAAGATGCAGTAGCCTCAGATGCCATGATCACAAGTATTATTTCTGTCTGCAGTAAGGATGCTTCAGTATTATTCGATCCAGGGTCTACATATTCATACGTTCTTTCTCTATTTTCTCAGTATCTGGATGTCCCTCCTGAGTCCTTGGGTGCTCCTATTTATGTGTCCACGCCCGTGGGCGATTCTGTTATTTTGGATCAGGTCTACGGTTCTGTATTGTTACTTTCTATGGTTATGAGACCAGAGCAGATCTTCTGTTTCTCGACATGAATGATTTTGAGGTAACCGTGGGCATGGATTGGTTGTCTCCGTATCATTTCATTCTTGATTTCCATGCCAAGACTATTACCTTGGCGATACTAGAGTTGCCTAGATTGGAGTGGAGGGGTTCATCTATCAATGCATCTAGTCGGGTTATCCCTTTCCTAAAGGCTCGACACATGGTCAAGAAGGGTTGTTTGGATTATCTAGCTTATGTTCGGGATACTGCTACAGAGACTCCTACGATTGATTCAGTGCCCATGGTGCCGGATTTCATCGATGTGTTTCCTTCTGATTTACCAGGAAAGCTACCAGACCATGATATCAATTTCAGTATTGATTTGGAACCAGACACCAGGCACCCAGCCGATGTCTTTTCCCTCATACCGCATGGCTCCGAAGGAGTTGAAGGAGCAGCTTGAGGAGTTTCTAGCATAGAGGTTCGTCAAGCCGAGTGTGTCACCTTGGGGTGCACTGGTGTTATTTGTGAAAAAGAATGATGGGAGTATGCAGAACAAGTACCCGTTGTTGTGTATTGATGATTTGTCCGACTAGTTGCAGGGTGTTCTCTAAGATCGACTAGAGATTGGGCTATCATCAGTTGAAGATTTGTGTCTGGGATGTTCCAGAGAGGGCCTTCCGGGCTAGGTATGGCCACTATGAGTTCTAGTGATGTCTTTTGGCTTGACCCATGCCCCAGCGACGTTTATGGATTTGATGAACCGGGTGTTCATGACATATCCTTACTCCTTTGTCATTTTCTTCATTGATGACATATCGATCTACTCGCGTAGTATGGAGGAGCACAAGCAACATTTGAGAGTTGTGCTTCAGACCTTGGGGGATCAGAAGTTATATGCTAAGTTCTCTAAATGCGAGTTTTGGTCAGATTATGTGACATTCTTGGGGCATGTTGTATCAAGTGAGAGTATTAAGATCGATCCTAGGAAGATCGAGGAAGTCTAAGTTGGCCTCGTCCTATCACAGCGACCCTAGATTAGGAGTTTCTTGGGGTTAGCAGGTTATTATCATCGATTAATGGAGGGCTTCTCATCTATTGCATCATCTTTGACTAGATTGATCCATATGGGTGATCCATTCCGATGGTCCGATGATTGTGAGATGAGCTTTCAGAAGCTCAAGACAGCTTTTACTACATCACCGGTTTTAGTGTTGCCTCCTGGTTCAGGGATGCATACTGTGTATCGTGATGCTTCAAGCATTGGCTTGGGTTGTGTATTGATGCAGGAGGGGCAAGTTATTGCATATGCTTCACATCAGCTAAAGCCCCATGAGAATAATTACCCCGTACATGATTTGGATTAGGCCGCAATAGATCATGCTCTCAACATTTGGAGACATGCATTATCTTTATGGGGTGTCCTAGGAAGTTTACACCAATCATCATAGCTTGCAGTATTTGTTTAAGCAGATGGATCTTAATTTGAGGCAGCGTAGGTGGCTTGAGTTACTAAAGGATTATGATATTATCATCCTTTACCATCCGGGCAACGTGAATGTGGTTGCGAATGCCTTGAGAAGAAAGGCCGAGAGCATGGCTAGTTTGGCATTTATTTCAGCAAGGGAGAGGCCATTGGCTTTGGACGTTCAGTCCTTAGCTAACAGACTTGTGAGGTTGGATATTTAAAAGCCTAGTCAAGTTCTTATATGTGTTGTGGCTCAGTCTTCATTATTTGAGCGGAACAAGGCTCGTCATAATGATCTGCACCTTCTGGTTATTACAGAGACGGTACTACGGGGTGGTTCCAAGGAGGTTACTATCGACGAGGATGATGTTATGTGACTCCAGGATCGCTTATGTGTTCCTAATGTTCATGGCTTAAGGGAAAAGATTCTAGAGGAGGCGCACAGTTCTCGGTATTCTATTCATCCTGAAGCTATGAAGATGTATCACGACCTGAGGCAGCATTATTGGTGGTGGTGGATGAAGAAATACATAGTTGAGTATGTAGCTAGGTGTCAAATTTTCCAGCAAGTTAAGTATGAGCACTAGAGGCCAGGTGGCCTACTCTAGCAGATGATTATACCGGAGAACAAACGAGAGCGGATCATTATGGACTTTTTAGTTGGGTTGTTGCGGATGTTAAGGAAGTTTGATGTCATTTGGGTCATTGTCCATAGGCTGACCAAGTCGGCACACTTTATTCCAGTTGTGACTACGTACTCTTCAGAGAGATTGTCCTAGATTTACATTCAAGAGATTGTCTGGTTGCATGGTGTTCTTGTTTCCATCATTTCCGATGGAGGCCCTCAGTTCATTTCGTATTTTTGGAGAGCAGTACAGAGTGAGTTGGGCACACGGGAAGAGCTCAGCACAACCTTCCATCCGTAGACCAAAAGGCAGTCAGAGTGGACAGTTCAAATTTTGGAGGATATGTTCAAAGCGTGTGTGATTGATTTCAAGGGGCAGTTGGATCGATTCTTGCCTTTGGTCGAGTTTTCTTATAACTATAAGTTATCAGTACAGCATCGAGATGACTCCATTTGAGTCTTTGTATGGTCGGCGATGTCATTTTCCCATCGGATGGTTTGAGCTCGGCGAGGATAGGTTATATGGCACTAATTTAGGGAAGGATGCCTTGGAGAAGGTAAAGTTGATTCAGGAGCGGCATCGCAGAGCATAGTCCAGATAGAAGAGTTACACGGATTAAAAAGTGCATGATTTTTTATTTATGATGGGTGAAAAGGTTATCTTGAAAGCTCGCCGATGAAAGTTATCATGAGGTTCGGGAAAAAGGGCAAGCTTAACACAAGGTTTATTGGCCCATTTGAGGTGTTGAGGCTAATTGGGGAGGCTGCTTATGAGCTTATTTTTCCTCCTAGTCTATCAGAGTTCATACAGTATTCCATGTATATATGCTCTGGAAGTACCATGACTACAGGTTACATATGTTAAATTACAACACGGTTCAACTAGAAGAGAGCTTGGGTTATGAGGAGGAGCCAGTTGCTATTGTTGACAGGCAGTTTCACGAATTGAGGTCTAAGAAGATTTCTACGGTAAATTTCAAGCAGAGGGGTCAAATAGTCAAGGAAGTGACGTGGGAGACCGAGGAGGACATGCAGAGAAGTTTATTCAGCACTCCATGTATAATTCTTGACCCGTTAGAGGACGAACTTTTGTTTTAGAGGTGGAAAATGTAATGACCTGACCTATTTTTTTGCTTTAGATATCCCTATTCCCCTAATTAAGACTTCACGTATGTGCTTTTACAATTTTATAACTTGCGGGGATTGTTGGTTAAGGTTTGGAAGGGTTTGGGTTGAAATCGAAACACTTAGTTCCTTAATAGTGGCCTATGATGGCCAAGATTGACTTGAAGCAACCTTTTGAGTAAACAACCTCAGAACCGGGATTTGGTGGTTCCAATAGATTCCTATGATGATTTTGGACTTGGGCGTGTGTTCAGATCGGGTTTCGGGTGATCTAATTGAATTTTGGCACTTGATGTTGAAAGTTCGTTCGTTGAAGATTTTCTAGTTCTTTAAATTTGGTTTGGAGTAGAATTATGTGTTATCGAGGTCCGTTTGGGATTCCGAGTCTAGGAATCGTTCTGTATGGTGATTTATGACTTGTACGCAAAATTTGGTGTCATTTCGAATAGTCTAAGTATGATTCGGCGCATTCTGAGCTAGTTAAGAAGTTTGAAGTTCATAAGTTGATTCAATTTGGTTTTGGAGTGCGATTAGTAGTTTCGATGTTGTTTTATATGTTTCGAGGGTTCGAACATGATTTTATTATGGTTATGGACTGGTTGGTGCATTTGAACGGGGTCCCTAGGGGCTCGGGTGGGTTTCGAACCTCCCGAAGCAAAGTCCAAAAATGTTGGTGTGCTAGTTCTGGTTTCCTTCTTCGCTAGCGCGGAAGGACCATCGCGCGATGAAGGATTTGGGGACTGAGTGCGTTTGCTCATTGCGTTCGCGAAAGAGAGGCCACATTCGTGAAGCTTCTGGACATGTGGCCTTCGCGTTCACAATGGCCTGGTCGCGTTCGCGTACAAGGATTTGGGGCCAGGGGTTTTGGTTATTTAATTCACTACCTTATTTCCCCATTTAGTTTATGCTTTACATTACCACGCTCATTTACTATTGTTTTCCGCCTTAAATAAAAATCAAAGACTTAAAAATATTAAAATGAGAAATTAAATGGGTAGTTCACTGTTGGCTTGTCTAGCGGCGACGTTGGGCGCCATCACGGCCAATAGATAACATTGCAAATTCAAATTCGCAGCAAGTGACAAGCCTTTCTAACTACCAACTTTTATGCAGACATACCAATCAACATCTTATAAGTCATCCGATAAGCCAAAGAGTGTAATCAATCTTTGTGGACTAATACATTTCATTTGCATTAATGATTTTTTTGTCAAAATGCAATTCATCTCCCGGTTAGAGACTTCAATTTGTCCTATTGTTTGTGGGTGTTACAGTGTACCAACCTTATGCTTGACTTCATACTTCTCTAGCAATTGTAAAATAATTTATTGTAAAATTATGAATCAACATCACATATTATCATTATTGGAGTTCCAAACCTTGTATATATTTTTCTTAAGAAAGCATGTGACACTCATTGCGTCATTATTGGGAAAAGCTATCGCTTCCACCCATTTGGATATGTAATATAAAGTTATAAAGATGTGTTTATTGATATACGAACTCACAAAGGAACCCATGAAATTGATGCTCCACATTTCAAACTACTCTACCTTAATAATTAAAATCTGATGCATCTCATTCTTTCTTGAAATATTACCTTGGCATTGGCATTGATCACACGATTTCGCAATAGTCCTATCTTTCCCATGATGTCCTCCATATGGGGACTCATGGCATGCCTTCAAGATTTTTTTTCCTTTCTTTCTCGGGACACACCTTCAGATGATGTTATCTGTATAAATCTTGAAGTAAGGCTCGTCTCGATAGAAATGAGTCGCTATCCCTTATGAACTTCTCTTGTTAGTATGAAGGAAGCCTTGGGGACTGTAATCCACCCATCAAAATTAGCTATATTGGTATACCATAGAAACTCATCATCATGGACAACCATGGTTGCAAATACTTGCTCATTGGGGAAGCATTTATTAATCCTTTTAACTTCCACATGTCTCCTTCCTTATAAAGACGAGACAATTGGTATGCCACTTGATTTTTAGTTCTTACTATCCAAAAGCATCATCGATCGTGATGGAGCCTAACCTGATTTTCTAAGCAAGCCAAACTTTACAAAATAATAACAAACAAGATAGAATAAAGAAGTTCGAAAGCCGAATAAGCATAAATATACCAAAACATTACAACGATACTATAGAAATTGGTAACACTGAGTCATGAGATCTAAAATACGAATATAGGTACAAAACACTATCTAACAATAGTAATGAAAATAGAAGGAGACGCTAGAGATTTCAATAGGGAAGTTGCTCTACCTCGTTCTCAACAGCTCAACAATAGTCCAGCACTTAACGCTCAGCTGGTCCAACTCTTGGATCTGCACAATTAAGTGCAGATTATAGTATGAGTACAACCGGTTCTATGTACTTGTAAGTATCATGACTATACTTCGGAGAGGTAGTGGTGATAATCACCAATGATACTCACGTGTCGAATCTGTATAAATAAACATGTATATACAACAACAATACTGGAATCTACGCATGAAATACAGATAAAGCCAACGGATAGAGAAGATATGCACTAGCATCGAAACAAATCAATAGTTCAGTTGACAGGGAAGATATGCAAAAATACACAAGTCAAATTACATAGAAAGAGACATATAGAGAATATATGTATTGTATATCATTTCATCAACCAAAGTGGCATATAGATAAGATATGAGTAAAAGGGCATATATACAATTCCAGAGCTAACATATAAAGGAGATACGCGGTAAAGATTATGTATACATCCAAGGAATTTTCATATAAAGAAGATAACCCAAATCCAACACTAATCAACTTTCCATAACCACGTGTACTTCATCAAGGAGAAATATGAGTGGACGACCCTAGGAGGGTGGATCCTTATCCACACTGCACGGACAACTCATATGTCATAACCGCATGGGCAACTCACGTGCCACAATCAACTCAACTTGCACGGACAACTCACGTATTGTCAAACCAGTCTATAACAAAAAACGTTTATACATGAATATATGCATACAGTCAATGGTATCAAATCACATAATCACGTACTGATAAAATAGCGTGCTAAGGTATATGCATATGCAAAGTGTACGACTATAGCTCAAATTAGGCGGATACTCTATACAACAACGAGTTTCATGTTTAAACAGGAAAGCAAAGCTACACATGATCTCTAACATGATTCACAAAGTCAAGTAGTCATAAAACATATAAAGCAGGATAAAAAGAATCACAAATATTCAAAACTAGGCAAAATATAGCCTAAAAACTAACTCGAACATGGATAAATCTGGTGTACGCATATATGCTCAACCCCTCGCATGTACGCCACCCCCAGCATGTAATCAACATCAACAATTCAAGAAACTAGCCCCTCAAGCCAAAGCTAAGCAAGAGAATTATCTCAAATGAGCAAAATCAATACTCTAAAAATGCCTTTCCTCGCAAATCTCCGAATGGCTCAGATCTAGTAAATAACATTCAATAACGCCAAACAAAGCCATATGAACCAAATCCAAATAATAAAGCTTCAATCTTTATTCAATTATCAAAAAGTCAACCCCGGCCCACACGGTAGAAATCCGAGTCAAGCAGTAGATCTCGACTACCCATAACCCTACGAGTCCAAATATGTGATTAAATTCCAAAACCAAGTCCAAAATGACCCTTAAATCCCCAATATTCATTATCTTAAGTTGTAGGCGAATACCCTAATTTTTCCTCCAAAATCACATGATTAGAGTGCATAATTCCATGGGAATACAAGATAAATATCCAAATTCAAGTGAAGAATTACTTACCCACAAAGTAGTAATGAATGTTCTCCCAAATATCGCCCGTAGCTGAGCTCCAAAACTTCAAATAATGAAAATGAGCTAAACCCTAGAAATATAAGTTCGCCAAACTTTACGCATATACATACCACTTTGTCTCTTTTGCAGCACCTCTTCTACGATCAAAACCTCGCATATGTGAGTTCACTTATACAATCGACCACTCGCATCTTCGAAGAAATTTCCACTTCTACAATACCGAAGGTGTGCCCCAAACATCACTTATGTGCAACCGTCCCTCCTTCTCCCAGATCAAGCTTGCATATGTGCCTCTCCTTCTGCGGGTACGACATCGCATCTGCGCACCAAATTTCACAGGCGTGACACACCAGCACCAGACCTTCCATCAATACTAGAATGATCTGGAACCCATCCGAAATTGTAACGACCCGGCCAGTAGTTTTGAGTATTTTATCCTCATTCCCATATTTATTTCCTCCTCTGTGTTGTATTGTAATATTGTGACTTTCTGGATTGTTTGGTTTTTGTTCGGATGAGTTTCGCAGTGAAATGGGACATTTAGTCCTAAAGTTGGAAATTTAATTTGAAAGAGTTGATTGTAGTTTGACTTTTGTGTAGAGGACTCCAGAATAGAGTTTTGACGATTCCAATAGCTCCGTATGATGCTTTTGGACTTAGGAGCATATTTGTATATTGATTTGGTGGTTTGTAGGTCGTTTCGACTTGAATTGGCGAAAGTTAGAAAGTTGAAGGTTTGGAAAGTTGAGAAGTTTGATTGGGAGTTGACTTTATTGATATCGAGTCCGAATTTTGATTTTGGAAGTTGGAATAGGTATTTTGTTAATGATGACTTGTGTGCAAAATTTGAGGTCAATTGGAGTTGGTTTGGAATGTTTCGGTGTTGGTTTTTGAAGTAAGAAGTTCATAAGTTCATTAGGCTTGAATCGACATGTGATTCGTGGTTTTACTATTATTTATTTGATTTGAGGCTTCGAGTGAGTTTTTATCATGTTTTAGGACTTGTTGGTGTTCGGACGGGGTCCCGGGATCCTCTGGCGTGTTTCGAGTCGGGTTTGGACCATTTTCTCTTAAATTAGGACAACTGGTTTTCTGTTCTGGTTTCCTTCTACGTGTTCGCGAAGGTTCTCCCCCGATCGCGTAGAGTCTTTAGGCTCTGCTACGATTTTTCTCCTCATATTTGTGAAGTCAGTGGTGCAATCGCGAAGGCTGATGAACTTCGGCATCACGAACGTGTGAGGTGGATCCGTTCGCCTATAAAGAAGGTGAGGCTGAGGCTGAACAGGCGTTGTTCTTCGTGTTAGCATGGCCTGGGACGCGATCACATAAGTTGAGGAAGTTGTTCATCCCATTCATGAATAGCTTCATGTGATAGAGAAGAAGGTTTTATGAGCTGGGGGAATAAATTATTCTTCGCGATCGCAAGTGTTTGTTCGCGGTCACGAAAGAGGAGAACTTGGCACCGGTGTTAACTTTCAAAAATGAGGGTTTTATTTCATTCTTCATCTTTTATACCTATAGAGCTCATTTTAGGCTATTTTTCGAGGGAATTTTACGAAAATCATCGAGATAAGTGATTCTAACTCGGATTTGTCTATTATACACGAATCCATCTTTATTTTTGTCATTTAATTAGCGATTTGAGTTGGAAATTTGGAAAAATTTTGTGAAGTTTCATAGACCAAATTTTGGGGATTTGAAAGGTGATTTGAGGTCGGATTTGAGTAATTCATGTATGGTTGGAGTCGTTATCAAATGGGTGTTCGGATTTTGTAAGTTTGGTCGGGTTCCGAGACATTGTGCTCGAGTTGACCTTTTGAGTTGACTTTTTGGTCCTCTTTAAAGATTGCAACTTTATTGTTCGGAATAGCTTCCTATGGTTTGTATTTGTGGTATAAAGTTATTTTGGCTAGATTCGAGCCGTTGGGAGTTGGATAATCATGAAAAAGTCTTACTAGTGGATTGAGTTAGCGTGTCTTGAGGTAACTGCGTTGCCTAACATTGGGGGGGGGGGGGGTTCCCCCTT